>JAUIMM010000391.1:10865000-11112500 GCA_031769625.1 Taudactylus pleione
CTCCCAAGCACACACGGCTGGGAGTGCTGGGACTTGTGGTTTCTGCTCTGCTGCAGAATCACAGCTCACTGACACCTGCTGTAAACCTCCTTAGAGAGCAGGTGTCAGTGAGCTGTGAACAGAAAAACATTTTTTATTTGGTTTGGAGTGTACTTTGGGGGTTACAGCACCCTTTAACGGTCAAAGTAATAGCACCATGGTTCAAAGAAAACATGCAAACGATAGGGTTTCGCTAAGACCAAACGGGCCACAGTGTTCATGTCATGTATCCAACAGGCTTCAAGTTGCATCAATCGTTTGTCTCTATCTCCCCCTCTTTTTGATATTGGCACATGGTCGGTAAATTTATGTCTTAGTGTGGCCAAAGGGTGCTTCCGTTCCTTGAAATGTCTCGCCACTGGTTGGTCATTCTCTCTGCCATCAAGGGCCTGTCTTATGGCGGTGCGGTGTTGCGCCATCCTTATTATTGCTGGACATTAAGTTTTTCCTATATATGTAAGGCCGCAGGGACATAGGATCATGTAGATGATAAATCTAGTCATGTAATTGAGTACGTGTCTGATGGGAATCCTCTTTCCGGAGTGCGGATGAACCACATCTGGTCATGTTTCCATATACCTGCAAGTGGTACAACCAATACACTTGTAACAGCCAGGTTTACGTGAGAGGAAATTGCTTGCCATAGGTGCTTCAATTGTGGATACATCGTTGTGTACAAGCCAGTCCTTTAAACTTTTCCCTCTCCGGTACCCCATCATGATTCTAGATGTGTGCAAAGGCTTGAGACTGGAATCTGTATAAACAACTGGCCAGAATTTTTTAACAGTTGTTTGCTTGCAGAGTTATATTGTGTAATGAACATGGTTGGAGTCTTGTTTGTTTTAGTTATAAAAGATGGATTGTCTGGTTTTCTGCTGTTGTTAATGGCTCTAGCTTTAGCTTTTAACAAATCTTTTAACTTATATCCCCTGTTCAGAAACTTGGTCATCATGATGTCCAATGCTTTATCAGCCATGTCAGTGTTACTTGTAATCCTTAGGACGCGAAGGAATTGGGAGTAAGGTAAACTCCTTATTAGAGACATAGGCTGATGACTCCCTGCATGTAGGAGTGTGTTGCAATCTGTAGGTTTGGTATAGATGTTAGTAGAAAAGGAAGTACCATCCCAGCTGATATCAATATCCAAAAATGTATGTTCTCAGAACTGCATTCATACGTGAATTTAATATATTCATGCATTTGATTGATGTTGTCCATGGCTGAAATGAACTGTTGTGAAGTGCCCGACCATAATACGAAGATATCATCTATGTATCTTATAAAATAAAGAAAGTGATCACTGAACTCAGAATTAAGTAGAAAAACAGCCCTTTCCACATAAAACATGTAGATATTGGCAAGGCCGGCGCCACGTGAGAACCCTTGGCACAGCCTCTTTTTTGTAAATAGAACAGGTTGTCAAAAAGAAAATAGTTCCTTGTGAGAGTTTTCTCAAGAAGTTGTATGTACAGCTGAATATTCGTACCATTGTACTCTAGTTTAGCTAGCAAAAACCTTTCCATGCTTTCTAATCCCTGTGTATGGGGAATGCTGGTGTACAATGATACAACATCTATTGTACAGATTAATAAGTTTTCAGGTAATTGATTCAACTGATGTAATTTTTCAAGAAAAGTGTTGGTATCTTTGAGAAAAGTTGGTTCCTCCATGATTAGTGGTTGGAAAAAAAAATCTAAAAATTTGGATACCGAGCTGTACAGAGATCCTCTAGCGGAAATTATAGGGTGTCCAGGGGGAGACTGTAGGGATTTATGGACTTTTGGTAAGGTATAAATGAGAGGTACAACTGAATAAGATGTTTTTAGTTTAATACTGGTGTTGTTATCAATCCACTTCTTAATCACTGCCTCATCAAGTAGTGCATCTAGTTCATTTTTATAAATAAAGGTTGGATCGTAGTCTAGTTTCACATATACATTCTCATCACTGAGCTGTTTATAAATCTCAGTTTTGTATGCATTCATATCTTGGAGGACAATTGCCCCTCCTTTGTCTGCTGGCCTAATTACAATGTTTTTGTCTGTACTGAGAGAATGTAATGCTTGGAATTTATCTTTACTCAAGTTATAATGTGGAAAAACTGTCGTTTTATTAACCATGGAAACGTCCTGATCTACCAATCTGATAAAACTTTTTATGGAAGCGTTAAATGATTGTGGTTCAAAAGTGGTTGGTTTGTCTACTGGGCCTTTAGAGTAAGATGGGCTGTCATTATTAGCATCTGAGAAAAATTCTTTTAGTTTAAGATTTCTGTGGAAATTCCATAAATCTTTTTTCCACAGAAAGTTGTCATAAGAACATGTAGGCACAAATGATAACCCTTTATTCAAGAGCTTCATCTCTGTGTCTGTAATGTTTTTATCAGATAAGTTAATAATTAAGTTCTCTTTTTGTAGATCTTTTTTATTGTCCCTCTCCCTCTGCCCTCCCCGTCTCGTGCGGGCCCTCCTCCTTTTTGGGCCCGTGTGGCCACCCCTAAAGGGGGTCATTGGGAAGTTGATGAGGGGACACTATCAGTGTCACTTTGGGATGAATTGGCAGCACTGGATTGATCAGTTTCAAAAATGTAATTTGTTTTTGGTATATCTAGTTCTCTGCACCCGGTTGAATGGGGTTCTTCCTATTGCCCAGGAATATACCCGCTGTTCCTGATAATCCGTATTAACTTTGACAAGTTTTTCTTTTTTATATTTGATTAAATCTTTTTTATATTGGCCTATTTGGCTATTGAGTTTGGATAACCAGTCACAGCTGGTGTCATTGGTAAATGTTGGTTTATGAAGAGTCTCAAAGCTATACATTGTTTCTTTATATATATATATATATATATATGCAAGAAGTGAAAACAAGTGCCTTATAGTGTAAAATATTTAGATACTGGTAACACGCAACAACACACATATAGAATTACGTACCGTATCACCCTAGAAGGTGGGCATGTAGTAATGGGTCTTTTAGGGATATCCCTTCTGGTCCCTCTCGTGGTTCAGTTTAAGGTTTGACACAGGACCCAGTCAGTTATAGGGAGATAAATAACACTCTCAGTAGTACAAACAGTTTGTTACAAGCACAAAAAAGACATAAAAAATGTGCAATTACATTAAAATAAATGTCAGTAGGCTTATCTGAGTGAGTAGCTGACAGTCAGTAAGCGAGGGTAACTTGGTCCTTAGACTAGGGTGATATGGTACACAATTCTATATGTGTGTTTTGTGTTACCAGTACCTAAATATTTTACACTAAGGGCCATATTCAATTAGGCTGCGAAAACCAGTTATCGGAGATACTTTTTCACCGATGACGTCATTTTCGCCGATTCCACTTTTCCCCGTATTTGGCCGACTTTTCACCGATGCGAACAGTCAATGCGTCAGACCCGGCGAAAAAATATCACCTAGGAATAGGTGGTGAGAAAAAGTGCAGAATTTGGGTTTTGGGGTGCAGACTTCCAAAAACCTCCCTGCACCCCTTGGATAGTCCCCTAAAGGTGATCTGTGTAAATTTGTTTTATAAAAATACCTTAGGAGACCCCAAAAAAGTACTTTCATTTTGGGGGCAAAAAAAAACAAAGTTGGAGGACAACCTAGCGAAATAGATTAAGGGGGATCCCCAAGTAGGCCCCAGGTGTTTTTTTGATTGCAGGTGGTTGTGGCAGGTGGATTTTTCATGTTTTTTAATTCTTCACATTAGCCACTTTAAAATATACTATCCCCCATTTTCATGTACCCCAAATTTGATGGGACTACTTATTTTGCAAAAATAACTTCCTAAATGCTATTCTTCACCTCTTTCTTAAAAGTGCAAAACGGCAACTATTGAGAGCGTTTAAAGACCCCACATACCTTTAGCAGGCTATTCAGGGGTACCCATAGTGATCACCCATGTCAGAACATCTTTTGGGGGGGTGCCAGCCTGATTTCCCCAAAAATGACTGGACTGTTCGCTGATTTTTAATTCACCGGGTCCCGTTTTTCGACGATTTTGGAATTGAATACGGGGTTAAGCGGGGACGCGCGCTGTAAGTTTTCGATGGCAAAACCTCAGATGATGGCAAAAAGTCCGGCCACAGACTTTTTGCTCCTAATTGAATACGGGCCTATAAGGCGCTTGTTTTCACTTGTTGTATTTTCATTAGGGGTGTGCACCGGACACTTTTCGTGTTTTGTGTTTTGGTTTTGGATCTGGATCTTTCTTCGTGTTTTGGATCTGGATTGGTTTTGCCAAAACCACCCTTCCGTGTTTTGGGTTCTGGGTTTTGTGTTTTGGATCTGGATTTTTTCTTAAAAAATAAAAAAAAAACGCTAAAATCACATAAATGGGCCTTTTTTTGTTCCTACGCTATTAATAACCCCAATAACATTAATTTCCACTCATTTCCACTCTATTCTGAACACCTCACACCTCACAATATTGTTTTTAGGCCAAAAGGTTGTACCGAGGAAGCTGGATGACTATGCTAAGCGACACAAGGGGGCGGCACAAACACGTGGCCCATCTAGGAGTGGCACTGCAGTGGCAGACAGGAAGCCAATCAGCGTTATGGTGCCCATTTGCATGTAGCACGAACCCGGGAGATCCGTGCTACATGCATCTGTGTGATTGGCACAGAGCAATGACAGGTCCGTGAGACCCGTCTGTGCTGCTGTGGTAAAAAAAAAAAAAAAAAACCTGTGTAAAAAAAGAAAAAAATGGCGTGCACCCCCCCAAAAAAGAGCAACCAGCCCCGGGCATTAGTAACCCAGTGCTGGGTGTGCTTAAATACAGGGGACAAACGACGTAGGGGTCCCCTGTACTTAAGCACAACCAGCACCGGGCTAGTCAGAACCAGCGCTGGTTGCCAAAATACGGGGGACAAACGACGTAGGGGTCCCCTGTATTCTGCGCAACCAGCTCTGGGCTCTGATCCGGTCCTGGTTCTGGAAATATAGGGGACAAAAAATGAGTAGGGTTCCCCTGTATGTTCCAGAACCAGCACTGGACTTTTTCTAGCGGGGGGCTGATGCCACAGCCAGGGGAGCCCTTTCACCGGGCCCCCCAGCCGCAGCATCAACCCTGACCGCTAGTCAGCCCAGGCCGGGGATCCCTGGAGAGCTGGGGACCCCCCCAATAAAGGGGTCACCCTCTCCAGGGCACCCCAGGCCCAGGCTGATAGCCCGGGGCTATCCCCGCCACCCCTGGTGGCGGTGGGTGGCGGGTTGATTGTGTGGTGTGGTGTAAATAAAGAATATCAAACATTGTCTTTACAAGTAGAACTGCAAGTCCCAGCTAGCCTGCCCCGCATGCTGGTACTTGGAGAACCACAAGTACCAGCATGCAGGGCATTAAGGGCCCACTAGTACCTGTAGTTCACCTGTAAAAAAAATGTTTAAAAAAACACAGGACACACACACCGTGACAGTATAAGTTTATTAAACATACATACACACACACACATGTACACATACTCACCTATGTAACCTGTAGCATCGGTCCACTTGTCCGGTAAAGTATCCCTAGGGGACCTGTGAAAAAAAACATACTCACCATCTCCTATGCGAGGTTCTGTCCTCTTCGTTCCAAAGTAGTCATCCCCGGACTTGGCAAAAAAAAAAAACGAAAACGCGATCCACGAACTTAGTACCGTTCTATAGAACGGTACTTCCCGAATGAGAGCTTAGCGGCGGGGTATCACCATGGAAACCCCGCTGCTAAGCGTTCATTGGCTGAGAGAGGTCATCTCCCGTCTCTCAGCCAATGAACGGCTCCCTCCATTGTAGTCAATGGTGGGAACCGCAGGGTAAACTTTAATAACCTTGCGGCTCCCAGCATTGACTACAATGGAGGGAGCCGTTCATTGGCTGAGAGAGACGGGAGATGGCCTCTCTCAGCCAATGAACGCTTAGCAGCGGGGTTTCCATGGTGATACCCCGCCGCTAAGCTCTCATTCGGGAAGTACCGTTCTATAGAACGGTACTAAGTTCGTGGATCGCGTTTTCGTTTTTTTTTTTTTGCCAAGTCCGGGGATGCCTACTTTGGAACGAAGAGGACAGAACCTCGCATAGGAGATGGTGAGTATGTTTTTTTTCACAGGTCCCCTATGGATACTTTACCGGACAAGTGGACCGATGCTACAGGGTTACATAGGTGAGTATGTGTACATGTGTGTGTGTGTGTGTGTGTGTGTGTATGTATGTTTAATAAACTTATACTGTCACGGTGTGTGTGTCCTGTGTTTTTTTTAAACATTTTTTTACAGGTGAACTACAGGTACTAGTGGGCCCTTAATGCCCTGCATGCTGGTACTTGTGGTTCTCCAAGTACCAGCATGCGGGGCAGGCTTGCTGGGACTTGCAGTTCTACTTGTAAAGACAATGTTTGATATTCTTTATTTACACCACACCACACAATCAACCCGCCACCCACCGCCACCAGGGGTGGCGGGGATAGCCCCGGGCTATCAGCCTGGGCCTGGGGTGCCCTGGAGAGGGTGACCCCTTTATTGGGGGGGTCCCCAGCTCTCCAGGGATCCCCGGCCTGGGCTGACTAGCGGTCAGGGCTGATGCTGCGGCTGGGGGGCCCGGTGAAAGGGCTCCCCTGGCTGTGGCATCAGCCCCCCGCTAGAAAAAGTCCAGTGCTGGTTCTGGAACATACAGGGGAACCCTACTCATTTTTTTCCCCTGTATTTCCAGAACCAGGACCGGATCAGAGCCCAGAGCTGGTTGCGCAGAATACGGGGGACCCCTACGTCGTTTGTCCCCCGTATTTTGGCAACCAGCTCTGGTTCTGACTAGCCCGGTGCTGGTTGTGTTTAAGTACAGGGGACCCCTATGTCGTTTGTCCCCTGTATTTAAGCACACCCAGCACTGGGTCACTAATGCCCGGGGCTGGTTGCTCTTTTTTTGGGGGGGGGGACGCCATTTTTTTCTCTTTTTACACAGGTTTTTTTTTTTTTATTTACCACAGCAGCACAGACGGGTCTCACGGACCCGTTAGTGCTCTGTGTCAATGACACAGATGCAAGTAGCACGGATCTCCTGGTCCGTGCGTGCATCTGTGTCATTGAAATACACAGCAGCACAGACGGGTCTCACTGACCCATCTGTGCTCTGTGTCACTGTCAATCACACAGATGCATGTAGCACGGATCTCACGAGTCCGTGCTACATGCAAATGAGCACCATAATGCTGATTGGCTGAGAGCCGTGACAGACGGCTCTGTCAGCCAATCAGCACTTTGCCCATTAAAGGCAAAGGCATTTTTTTTTAAATGGCCGCTCGAGGCAAAACCTCGAGATCCGACAGCAGATCTCGAGGTTTTGCCTCGGGAGAGGGATCCGGGGCAGACAGGGAGATCCGAGCTTGGGCTCGGATCGCCCCGGATCCCCGAAGTTCGGGTGGGTTCGGTTCTCAGGGAACCGAACCCGCTCATCCCTAATTTTCATAAACATTTAGGACCATACAACAGAGGTCCTACTTGGGAAACCTTGAGCTGCTACCTTCAAGATTGGGAATATAGGACCTGATTCAGACCCGCTCGCAAGATGCGATCGCTCACTGGCAGAAAGGGGCCGGATATGTAAATTAAGCGCTTGCACTGCGTCACATAAGGATGCCCACTGTGTGTTAGCAAGATACGGAAAACTGCGCTCGCAAGTGTTTGATGATGCCCCCTTGCCACTCACAACACACTTCATCTCCGGGAAATGTATGATTAATCGGGACCATCGAGAGCCATCGAAGCTGCTCGCAGCCTTTGGGGTCGCCTTAGCCTGCTGCAAGCACAGCGATCAGCGCTGGCTGAAATACATGTTGGTGACATGTACAATGACGCTACTTTGCTAATTATGCACGCCCTTTAAATGCCGTTTTGGCGGCCAGACACACCTGCGTTCGCACATCCACTCCCCCGTTTACAAGCACCTTCCCCTGTTACCACCCACAAACAGCATTATCTGTCACTCAAAGCAGCGATCTGATACTGGCTTACATATATATATACTTAGCCAGAGGACGTGGCACTTGAGAACTTTATCATCATCTTTAATAATTTCTAGGGGTGAGCGGGTTCAGATTTCTGAAATCCGAACCCCCCCAAGCCCCCCCGATCCGAGGCCGATCCGAGTCAGGCTCGACTTTTCCCGCCTGACTCGGATCTGAAATCGAGGCAAAATGTCATCATCCCACCTTCCGTGTCTCGCGGGTTTTGGATCCTATATAAGGTACCCGCGTCGGCGCCATTTTCTCACTCTGCTGTGGACAGTGAAGAGGGAGGGTGGGAGTTAGGGCTGGCTGGGCTGTGTAGTGTAGTGTAGTTTAGTGCAGTGTAGTGTTGTGCTGTGCTGTGCTGCGCTGTGCTGCTGTTGTCCATAGGGGCTGTGTCCACTCCTTCAAAGTCCATAGGGGCTGGCTGGACTGTGTTGTGCAGTCAGTTGTCCATAGGGGCTGTGTCCACTCCAAAGTCCTGTGCAGTGTCCCAGTCCTAAAGGGGTGCTGTAGTGTTGTCCAGGGGGTGCTCTGTCCATCAGTGGTGCTCCCCCCAAGTGCAAAAAAAAATTATATTTTTTCTGTGTTTGTGAATTGTGTGCACTGTGGCTGCATGTGCATCAACAAAGGAGCAGCGCCAAGCGTGCGCCTGTGTCCCATAGGTAAAAGGCCGGCTGGCTTGTCCGTTAAAGGGTGCTGTAACCCCCAAAGGGAACTCCAAACAAAATAAAAAAATATATTTTTTTGTGTTTGTGAATTGTGTGCGTAGTAGCCGCACGTGCATCAACAAAGGAGCAGCGCCAAGCGTGCGCCTGTGTCCCATAAATAAAGGGCCGGCTGGATTGACCGCTAAAGGGTGCTGTAACCCCCAAAGGGCTCTCCAAACAAAATAAAACATTTTTTTCTGTGTTTGTGAATTGTGTGCACTGTGGCTGCACGTGCATCAACAAAGGAGCAGCACCAAGCGTGCGCCTGTGTCCCATAAGTAAAAGGCCAGCTGGCTTGTCCGTTAAAGGGTGCTGTAACCCTTAAGGGCACTCCAAACAAAATAAAAAAATATATTTTTTTGTGTTTGTGAATTGTGTGCGCAGTAGCCGCACGTGCATCAACATAGTGCCAAGCGTGCACCTGTGTCCCATAAATAAAGGGTCGGCTGGATTGACCGCTAAAGGGTGCTGTAACCCCCAAAGGGCACTCCAAACAAAATAAAAAAATATATTTTTTTGCGTTTGTGAATTGTGTGCGCAGTAGCCGCACATGCATCAACAAAGAAGTGCCAAGCGTGCGCCTGTGTCCTATAAATAAAGGGCCGGCTGGATTGACCGCTAAAGGGTGCTGTAACCCCCAAAGGGCACTCCAAACAAAATAAAAAAATAGTTTCTGTGTTTGTGAATTGTGTGGTCTGTAGCTGCACGTGCATCAACAAAGGAGCAGCGCCAAGCGTGCGCCTGTGTCCCATAAGTAAAGGGCCGGCTGGCTCATTTCTTAAAGGGTGCTGTAACCCACAAACTGCACTAGTCTCCAACAAAAATAAAAAATTATTTTCTGTGTTTGTTTGCGCCTTAGCCGCACGTATATATCAAAATAACATAAATGGAGGACCAAACATTCTCCGATAAAAATAAAATAGGGATAGATCAAGAACCACTTCTTCCTAGTGCTGAAGCTGCTGCCACTAGTCATGACATAGACGATAACATGCCATCAACGTCGTCTGCCAAGGCCGATGCCCAATGTCATAGTAGAGGGCACATACAATCCCAAATGACAAAGTTCAGGAAAATGACCTTGAAAAAAACATTTAAATTATCTGAAGAGAAACGTAAACTTGCCAATATGCCATTTACGACACGGAGTGGCAAGGAACGTCTAAGGTCTTTCCCTATGTTCATGACTAGTGGTTCAGCTTCACATGACGATGGATGCCCTCCTCCCTCTAAAAAAATCAAAATGAGTTAAGCTGGCAAAAGCACAGCGAAGAACTGTGCATTCTAAGAAGATATCACAAATCCCCAAGGAGAGTCCAAGTGTGGTGGCGGTTGCGATGCCTGACCTTCCCAGCACTGGACGGGAAGAGGCGGCTCTTTCCACCATTTGCATGCCCCCTGCAAGTGCTGAAAGGAGCACCCACAGTCCACTTGCTGATATGCAAATTGAAGATGTCACTGTTGAAGTACAACAGGATGAGGATACTGGTGTAGCTGGCGCTGAAGAGGAAGTTGGCGAGGAGGATTCTGATGGTGATGTGGTTTGTTTAAATCAGGCTCCGGGGGAGACAGTTGTTGTCCGTGGGATGAAAAATCCCATCATGGTCATGCCTGGGCAGAAGACCAAACATTCCACCTCTTTGGTCTGGCAATATTTCTATCCAAATCCGGACAACAACTGTCTTGCCATATGTACCATATGTAAAGGTGAAATAAGTAGGGGTAGGGACGTTAACCACCTAGGAACATCCTCCCTTATACGCCACCTACAGCGCGTTCATAAAAAGTTACTGTCAAGTTCAGAAACTTTGGCTAAGACCGTAAGCAGTCCAGGAACACCTAAATCCCTTTTTCCTGTTTTATCCAAGGAATCGGTGTATGAGGAGGATGAGAACGACATCTTGCCTCCGTAGAGCCAGTTTGTGCAGGGACAGATTAATTGCCAGCTTGTTTTGTGGGGGCCCAAACGAACCAATCATTTCAGCAACAGTCATGTGGCAGACCCTGGCACTGAAATGATTGGTTTGTTAAGTGTGCATGTCCTATTTATACAACATAAGGGTGGGTGGGAGGGCCCAAGGACAATTCCATCTTGCACCTCTTTTTTTTCTTTGCATTATGTACTGTTTGGGGACTAGTTTTTCAAACTGCCATCCTGTCTGCCACTGCAGTGTCACTCCTAGATGGGTCACGTGTTTGTGCCGCCCACTCGTGTCGATTAGCATAGTCATCCAGCTACCTTGGTGCAACTTTTGGCCATAAAAACAATATTGTGAGATGTGAGGTGTTCAGAATACACTAGAAATTAGTGGAAATGAAGGTTATTGAGGTTAATAATAGCATAGGAGCAGAAAAACCTACAAATTCTGTGACGTTAGCTGTTTTTATGCTTTTTTTCAAAAATATACAGATCCAAAACACAAAACCCAGAACCCAAAACACGGAAGGGTGGTTTTGGAAAACCAATCCAGATCCAAAACACGAAGAAAGATCCAGATCCAAAACCAAAACATAAAACACTAAAAGTGGCCGGTGCACACCCCTAATAATTTCACATATAGATAGCAACATTTCAGTGCCTCCACACAACCGGCACTGTCTTCAGGATTAAAACATATCAAATAACCATACCTTGTTTAGAGTGTCACCCTTGCAACTGTGAATGCCTTCCCCAGAAGCAGACCTAGCACCCGGACTGGCGGTGTATATTGCATGACATCACTACTGCAGCGTGTAATACCGATCGACTCATCAGCATAGCAACTAGATTGACAGCACATTAGAAATTGAGCTACACTCGGCTACATACAAATGACATCACACCTTTCTGAGCAATATAATATAATAGCATACCCGCTTGAAGAGTGGCTTAATACATTATGCAAATAATCACAATCAAATATATCCTTATATTGTTCAGTTTATGGACAGCTGTGGCTGTTTGGCAGCTATGATTAAAAGCACCAAAAGGATCTATTTACTAAGCAGTGTTAGGAGACAGAGTGAAAAGTGATAAGAAAGTGATAAGGTGCCAGCCAATCAGCTCCCAACTGTCATCTCACAGGCTGTGTTTGAAAAATGCCAGTTGGGAGCTGATTGGCTGGCACCTTATCACTTTCTCATCACTTTTCACTCAGTCTCCTAACACTGCTTAATAAATAGACCCCTTAGTGTTAAATGCACAAAGTGTGCTAACATAACAGTTATTCTGCATAAATATGGACTAATCATCTGTTTATTTCATTTCATCCCTCAGGTATGTGACTTAATATATCATCCTACTTATTGCATCTATACTCTGCATAGACCTTTATGCCATCATGTGCGGTTTTAAATGTATGTGACTTCATAACTTGCATAGATTTGTTTTTACCTGTATAGTCTATATGGTTCAGTGAAGCATAGTTTATGGTATATATCTGGCCTGGTCTTTGCTCCAAATCAGAGCAAGTTATCTCCTTTGATCAGCAGACCAACTGACTCAGATGCAGCCTGTCTTAAGGTGGGTACACACCTGACAGATATATCTGCAGATGATGGTCGTTCATACACACAGAACGACCATCATCTGCATGCTGCAGCAGGTCGGGCCGGACTAGGGGCAGGTGGGGGCGTGGCCTAATCGCGGGTGATGTGGTCACAGTCCCTTAAAAAAAAAAACATTTACGATGGGGCACTGGGTGGCCATCAGCCCGGGGTGCACAGCCAAAGGGGGGCGCGATCAGCGTGATCGCTCCCCCATTTGGCATTGGAGCCTGCTCGGGCTGCTGCTTTAGCAGCCTCGGACAGTCTCTCAGTGCAGCCCAGCACACAGGAGCGTGTGCTGGGCTGCTGTGGATGGAGAGCTGTGCCGGACCCGGGTAAGTAGTACCCGCTCGTGGCTCTCCCCCCCTCTTGGCCCCCCTGTGTACGGGTGATCGGCTGATCACCCGAACACACTTGCCGATGAACAGATATGTCTACAGACATATCTGTTCATTGGCTGTGAAGCACAGCCAATGCGATATACCTGTGAATGGGGGCACGATATATTGGCCGATATATCTACTGTTAGTAATCAATTAGTCCTTTACCTGGCATTCACTAAATAAACCCCCTCTATTTACTTGTGCTGGCCCCGGCCTCCGATCTAGTTCTTGAATAGTGAAATTATTTTATAGCATCATATAATTTATATTAAACTGCCATCCTCTCGGCCACTGCAGTGCCACTATGTTTCTAAGATGTACTGTATTCTTTTAAACTGCCTTGTGTTTGTGCCACTGCTCTGTTGCTTAGTTAAGCCACCCAGCTCACTGCAGCCTTTGGCAAATGTTGGTGAAAATAATTTTGTGAGTTGTGAGGTTGTCAAAATTTACTGGAAATGATTGGAAATTAATGTTATTGTTGTTAATAATACTGTTAATTTAACATGATTCTAGCTTTTTTTATGTTTCAAAAATCCAAAACAGAATAAAAAAACATTTGAGGGTGGTTTTTCCAAAACCAAAACACGACAAAGATTTATAACCAAAACACGGGGCTCGACACAAATCTCTACTTTGCAATTGTAAACTTTGCCCCCTACAATATACTGTAATAGACTTTGTCCCAATTTACTATAATTTTTTTTCCAAACACTACATACTGTATAACAATAATTGCCCCTTCACTGTAATAATCATTGACCTCCTTCGCTATAGCAATCATTGCCTCAATCACTATAATAACCATTGCCTTCAATCACTATAAAATCATTGCCTCAATCACTATAATAATCATTGCCTCCAATCACGAGAATAATAATTTTCCCTAAACACTATAATAATAATAATATCTCAACTTCCCACCACCTGGCATTTCCGTTATACAGAAGACATTATATTGTGCACAATACAGGGCCGTCTGTATGACGCTCGGGAAGTTTTTCATAAAGAGAGATCATGTCAGGTTCAATACTTTTAAAATATACTACTTTGCACTTCCCTCCTCCCTTCCTCTGTGTATGGCCACCCAAGTTCCTTCACCACCTCCCCCCATCACACAATTACTATTCAACACCACTGAGCTCATTGTATGGCTCACCACCACCACCTAGGAAAACAGCTGACACAAGTTAGATAACTAGTTAAAAAGGGGTGCATGAGAAAATGTGATCACAAAAATGATTAATTATAAAAATTAATCATAATAAACAAAAAGCACTAATCCACGGCACTCACCATTCCTACATTTGGGGTGCAACATGGTATGTGACCACACTGTTTAAATAGAAATCACAGGGGCTCTGCACTCACCATAATAACTAACAATAATAATAATAGGTACTTTGCAACAGGTGTGCTTGGTAACTGTCTCTCATTTAAAAGCAAAGTTGCTATGAGCTTTAAACCTTGATAGCATACCCTGAGTTTAACACTAATGTGATGGCTATGTCCATGTTATAATTCTGAGCAATAGAGTAGGGACTTGCAGTGAAGTGGGGTCCCGTGACGATGGGCTGCAAGCTTAAGTGCATTGATCAATTCATGAACCAAAACCCCACTGTTTATTATGTTTATTATTATTATTGTTAGTTATTATGGTGAGTGCAGAGCCCCTGTGATTTATATATATATATATATATATATATATGCTGTATATATACACAGTATACATGCCAATAGCCCGGCACTCCCACAATCTTACTAATGTCCAACGGTGCCCTCTGGAAAGATTTTATATGAAACCAGATGACAACAAGCACCAGGACTCGTTTGAAATATATATATGTATTTGATGGACTGTTCAGCATTACACACACTGACACAGTGACAGACACACTGACAAAGACTACACACACATATACAGACACACAGGGCTGCCATCAGAAATTGTGGGGCCCAGTACAAACAAACAAAGCAGGCCCCCCCACCACCTCTACACACTGAGCTACCTCCTATATTTATTACACGCACACACACATATATAACCCAGATCAATCCCAAAAAAACTATTAATATACAAACCCCCCACAATACAATACTACAGACCCTAACCTACCTTCCCTACCTGATAAAATAGGTGCACACCCCCTCTGATATATTACATCCTTAAGCCTATCTCAATTCACAGATAATATTTAAGTATACACCCCCAGATACATTACTATACCTCTCATCCCCCCTTCCCATCCCTGATGCATAAGTATACACCCCCAGATACATTTACCTCACCCCTTCATACATTACAATACCCCCCAACCCAACTCACCCCCCCAGACAATGTTTACCCCCCATACATTACACCTCTCAACCCCCAGACAATATGGTTACCCCCCATACATTGCACCTCTCAACCCCCAGACAATATGTTTACCCCCCATACATTACACCCCTCAACCTACCTCACCAGGCTCCAGGTAATATAAGTATATACCCCCACCTCACCCACATAACATGAATAAGCACATCATTCACCCTAAGGTACTTACACACCGGCTTCTGCCTGCATGGGACATAGACAGGCCCGTCATAGCAGGAGGGGGCGGGGCTTCATAGAGGGGAGTAGACTCTGGAAAAAAACAGAGAGAAGGGACCTCACACTCCACCTGCCATAGAGACAGACAGGCCAGGCAGAGCAGGAGAGAGAGGAGGGGGCGGGACTCAGTTAGGGGGCGGGGAGAGGGGACTTAACTCGTCCCCTGCAGGGGGGAAAGAAGAACAGGTGGCCTTGCATAGACACAATGTCGCAGCTTGTTAATGGAGCAGTGCACTGCCCTCCTGCATGCCGCTAGTCACAGTGCTGATCCTAACCGCAAACCGCTCTGTATTTACAAGCAGACATCTCCCTGTAGCAGTTTCCAAGCAGGATCATCTGCATTGTGCGGGGCCCCCTCTGATCCCGGTACATAATTTCCGGCTGTACCCCCTGATGGCGGCAGTGACACAGACTTACTACACACACACCGACAGACACAAAGAATACACATGCACACCGACACAGACTACACACACATCAAGGCAAACAATGACAGCATCATTTATTAAAGAAACACCCACGCACCCCCTCACCTGCGGCTCCAAGAGAGAGCGCTGGGAATAGAGAGCCTCTCACAATGCAATGCCCCATCGAAACTGCCTAGAAGGAGCTGCGCGCTGCAACTACAGCGCCCCCTACATTCAGCCAGCAGCCCAGCCAGTTGCAAGTTAGCTGAACTCCGGCTGCTCCTTCTCTAATTCAGTTGTGCAGCAATGGAGCGGCGGCCAGGGGGGGGTTTCTAGGTACTCGGAAACCCCCCTGTGTGCACGTATGCAGCCAGGCCCCCTTACCTGAAGTGTGGCATAGTGGGGGCATAAAATTAATAATGGTGGCAATTGTGGTACAGAGAGGCACAATATTAATACTGGGGGCGGGGAGAGAGGTCCTCACACACTGCAGACTGCTGGGCAGATGGACAGGCTGGCCAGAGGAGAGCTGGAGACAGAATGAAAGGCTAGGGACCTGGTAAGGGGGCATTGAGAGCGTACCTAGATTTTCACATTGATGTTGCCCTGCTTCCAGGTGCTGTTGAGAGTCAGACAGTCCCATGGCTCAGGAGGTAAGGTTGGTTATCCACCACCACTCCCAGCAGGAGGCGGAGCCACGTTATCCGCCCCTGCTCCCGGCTAGCGGCACTCGGAAGTGCCAGCTATCTGAAATATACAGTATGACACCTTTCAGACTTGCATTCCACAATGGAACTTACGTACTGGAAGCTCGACTGCGGGCAACAATGTGAGCTGGCACAGCAGAAACTTACCCGCTGCCCCGGTGGCCCTATCCGCCGCTGGCCGTACTTCAAATCATGTGAGGGCAGCCAGACGGGTGCTCAGAAGCTTCAGTACAGAGCCACATGTCACACACTCCACCTCCTCGCTTCCATTCCAGGAACCAGGAGCAGCATCGAGCAGGAGCATGAGGTAACGCAGCAATCGCTCTGTCTACGGTCCTTCTCTTTTTGCCAGTGCTCAGCCCAGCTCCTCGGACAACTTCCTGCAAGATGGACGTTGGCCAATCAGCGGTCTCCCGCTGCCGGCCGTTGATTTGCTGACGGAGGTGCCGGCACTCAAGTCAAGCCTTCAGCAAACTGGAAAAAAAAATGTAGTGCTTGAACAAAGTGCCGGTATGTCATACCGTTACATACCGGCACACTTCGAGCACTGTATATATATATATATATATATATATTTATATATAGACAAAAACAAACAGCGGCACTCATCGGAAAAAAGAATCCTGGACACAACAGTGTAGTTCAACGTTTCAGTCTTGGTAGACTTTTATCAAGAACAACATCAAAACACAAGTGAACATACCTTTATAGGACAGCGTGTAAAGTGTGGTGCATGGCCGCCCCTCCTGTCCAGCTCCGGGTGGGTGACGTCATCCGCATGCGGCCGACGCGTCACTCAGCACGTCATGGCGATCGGCGTGTGACGCAGTCAGTATGACTCACCCATTCCAGTGATAGACATCAGGTAGTGGGCGGTGAAGCATGTGCGGTAACCATGGTAACCTGAATGATATTACAGGGAACCACATAGGGTTATAGTGTTAGAGCATAAGGAAAAACCATTGTGCAATATGATATGTTATATCTATACAAAACATGGTGCAGTACAACTCAAGGATATGCAAAACAGAGTCCAAAGAGCGGACTCAAATGAAAAAATATAAGTAACACGTAAGAACATATAACAAATATACAAGACACATAGGCCCTGATTCAGAGCCGCTCGTTAGCGGCAGTACGCTCGTTCCGAGCGATGTTCGCACAACTGCTCATGCGTACGGTTTTTATTACGCATGCGCGAACCAGTCAGTGCGGCCGAAAATTGTTTGTACGCTATATAGCGAGTGCCTGCTAATATGAGTGACAGAATGAGGCATATGTGGGTGGTAACATGGGAAGGTGTTTGAAAACAGGGAGTGGAGATCAGAACGCAGGCGTGCTTAAAGGTCAAAACGGGCGTTTCATGGGTGTGCATAATTAAAACAGCAGCGTCATCCACCACGTCAGTTGGGTGTCTTTTAGCCAGAACTGCTCGCAATATAGCGGTTGAAAAAACCAACCCCAAGAATAGCGAGCAGTTCATACGCTGTTCGATGTACTCGATTAATCTAATAAATAGCGGACATGACATATGGTGCGAGCGGCCAGGGGGCGTTTTTATCAAATAAACGAGCGTATTTTTTGCTCGCTCGTTCAGACTTAGAGGTGTGAACAGACCGCAATGTGCGTACGGATCATTTGAATAGCCACCCCTTGTTTTTGAACGAACGACCGCAAATAGCGAACGGCTCTGAATCAGGGCCATAGTTTTGTAAAAATAGGTTAGGTATTCAATAACTATTGAAATCTGACAGTGCAGGAATGTCTATATAATGCATAGCAATCAGTCATAAAACATTGTTATTTAGGAAACGAGATGAAGTAAAAAAAAAATATATATATAGTGAATTGAGTATCATAAGCCAATAAATGAGGTACTCAAAAGACATCAAAGATATTACTGAAATGAGCCAATATATGAACTAAAGCCAAAGATATGATCCAAAACGAATCACCCAGCACCAGACCTGTCGTAGAGATGCACACGCACGGGGTGAAGTTAAATGTCCTTTTGTTTGGTTATTTTACAACACCTGGTATTCCTATGTGGTCCCCCTTCCAAGTACTAATCAGACAAAACACTGATTAGCTTCCAAGATCAGACAAGATCGGGCTTATCCAGTGCATGTATGGTTGTAACTGACCACTTGAATGTAGGATGCCAATACTTCCCCTCAGCCTTGTAAGCATAACCCGATATAACCCAAACATTGCTGAATAGCAGATCAAAATCAATATCTAGGGGTCATCTACAGACTAGAAAAAATCTTTGGTGAGCCAAAAACAAACTCACAAACAAAAACGGGTAACACGTACACAAACTACTAAAGAACTTCGAGTTAGATACCCAACAGTATCCATGCACCAAGAGAATAGATACGAACATTGTACTGTACACTGTAATGAAATATACAGAAAAATTACTATAATGAAAAAAGGTAATATAAAGTAATAGCACCAAGGTTCAAAGAAAACATGCAAACGATAGGGTTTCAGAACTGCCTAGAAGGAGCTGCGCACTGCCAATACAGCGCCCCCTACATTCAGCCAGCAGCCCAGCCAGTTGCAAGTTAGCTGAACTCCGGCTACTCCATCTCTAATTCAGCTGTGCAGCGATGGAGCGGCGGCCAGGGGGCTCTATAGGTATTCGGAAACCCCCCCTGCGTTCACGTATGCAGCCGGGCCCCCTTACCTGAAGTGTGGCATAGTGGGGGCATAAAATTAATAATGGTGGCAATTGTGGTACAGAGAGGCACAATATTAATACTGGGGGCGGGGAGAGAGGTCCTCACACACTGCAGACTGCTGGGCAGATGGACAGGCTGGCCAAAGGAGAGCTGGAGACAGAATGAAAGGCTAGGGAACCGGTAAGGGGGCATGGAGAGCGTACCTAGATTTTCACATTGATGTTGCCCTGCTTCCAGGTGCTGTTGAGAGTCAGACAGTCCCGTGGCTCAGGAGGTAAGGTTGGTTATCCACCACCACTCCCAGCAGGAGGCGGAGCCACGTTATCCGCCCCTGCTCCCGGCTAGCGGCACTCGGAAGTGCCCGCTATCTGAAATATACAGTATGACACCTTTCAGACTTGCATTCCACAATGGAACTTACGTACTGGAAGCTCGACTGCGGGCAACAATGTGAGCTGGTCCGGCCGAGGGGATTATGGAGCCGGCACAGCAGAAACTTACCCGCTGCCCCGGTGGCCCTATCTGCCACTGGCCGTACTTCAAATCGCATGAGTGCAGCCAGACGGGTGCTCAGCAGCTTCAGTACAGAGCCACACGTCACGCACTCTGCCTCCTCGCTTCCATTCCAGGAACCAGGAGCAGCATCGAGCAGGAGCATGAGGTAACGCAGCAATCGCTCTGTCTACGGTCCCTCTCTTTTTGCCAGTACTCTGCCCAGCTCCTCGGACAACTTCCTGCAAGATGGACGTTGGCCAATCAGCGGTCTCCTGCTGCCGGCCGTTGATTGGCTGACGGAGGTGCCGGCACTCAAGTCAAGCCTTCGCCCTCAGCAAACTGGAAAAAAAAATGTAGTGCTTGAACGAAGTGCCGGTATGTCATACCGTTACATACCGGCACACTTCGAGCACTGTATATGTATATATATATATATATATATATTTATATATAGACAAAAACAAACAGCGGCACTCATCGGAAAAAAGAATCCTGGACACAACAGTGTAGTTCAACGTTTCAGTCTTGGTAGACTTTTATCAAGAACAACATCAAAACACAAGTGAACATACCTTTATAGGACAGCGTGTAAAGTGTGGTGCATGGCCGCCCCTCCTGTCCAGCTCCGGGTGGGTGACGTCATCCGCATGCGGCCGACGCGTCACTCAGCACGTTATGGCGATCGGCGTGTGACGCAGTCAGTATGACTCACCCATTCCAGTGATAGACATCAGGTAGTGGGCGGTGAAGCATGTGCGGTAACCATGGTAACCTGAATGATATTACAGGGAACCACATAGGGTTATAGTGTTAGAGCATAAGGAAAAACCATTGTGCAATATGATATGTTATATCTATACAAAACATGGTGCAGTATAACTCAAGTATATGCAAAACAGAGTCCAAAGAGCGGACTCAAATGAAAAAATATAAGTGACCCGTAAGAACATATAACAAATATACAAGACACATAGGCCCTGATTCAGAGCCGCTCGTTAGCGGCAGTACGCTCGTTCCGAGCGATGTTCGCACAACTGCTCATGCGTACGGTTTTTATTACGCATGCGCGAACCAGTCAGTGCGGCCGAAAATTGTTTGTACGCTATATAGCGAGTGCCTGCTAATATGAGTGACAGAATGAGGCATATGTGGGTGGTAACATGGGAAGGTGTTTGAAAACAGGGAGTGGAGATCAGAACGCAGGCGTGCTTAAAGGTCAAAACGGGCGTTTTATGGGTGTGCATAATTAAAACAGCAGCGTCATCCACCACGTCAGTTGGGTGTCTTTTAGCCAGAACTGCTCGCAATATAGCGGTTGAAAAAACCAACCCCAAGAATAGCGAGCAGTTCATACGCTGTTCGATGTACTCGATTAATCTAATAAATAGCGGACATGATGTATGGTG
This sequence comes from Taudactylus pleione, assembly GCA_031769625.1. Classification (NCBI taxonomy): domain Eukaryota; kingdom Metazoa; phylum Chordata; class Amphibia; order Anura; family Myobatrachidae; genus Taudactylus; species Taudactylus pleione. The sequence goes on from JAUIMM010000391.1 coordinate 10,885,930, forward strand.
CGAGCGGCCAGGGGGCGTTTTTATCAAATAAACGAGCGTATGTTTTGCTCGCTCGTTCAGACTTAGAGGTGTGAACAGACCGCAATGTGTGTACAGGTTCATTTGAATAGCCACCCATTGTTTTTGAACGAACTACCGCAAATAGCGAACGGCTCTGAATCAGGGCCATAGTTTTGTAAAAATTGGTTAGGTAATCAACAACTATTGAAATCTGACAGTGCAGGAATGTCTATATAATGCATGGCAATCAGTCATAAAACATTGTTATCTAGGAAACGAGATGAAGTAAAAAAAATATATATATATAGTAGGGGTGTGCACCGGCCACTTTTCGTGTTTTGTGTTTTGGTTTTGGATCTGGATCTTTCTTCGTGTTTTGGATCTGGATTGGTTTTGCCAAAACCACCCTTCCGTGTTTTGGGTTCTGGGTTTTGTGTTTTGGATCTGTATTTTTTTGAAAAAAAGCATAAAAACAGCTAAAATCACAGAATTTGTAGGTTTTTCTGCTCCTATGCTATTATTAACCTCAATAACCTTAATTTCCACTCATTTCCAGTCTATTCTGAACACCTCACACCTCACAATAGTGTTTTTATGTCCAAAAGGTTGCACCGAGGTAGCTGGATGACTATGCTAAGCGACACGAGTGGGCGGCACAAACACGTGACCCATCTAGGAGTGACACTGCAGTGGCAGACAGGATGGCAGTTAGAAAAACTAGGCCCCAAACTGTACATAATGCAAAGAAAAAAAGAGGTGCAAGATGGAATTGTCCTTGGGCCCTCCCACCCACCCTTATGTTGTATAAACAGGACATGCACACTTTAACAAATCAATCATTTCAATGCCAGGGTCTGCCACACAACTGTGGCTGAAATGATTGGTTCGTTTGGGCCCCCACAAAACAAGCTGGCAATTAATGTGTCCCTGCACAAACTGGCTCTACGGAGGCAAGATGTCATCCTCATCCTCCTCATCCACCGATTCCTCACCCTCTTCAGTGTGTACATCCTCATCCTCACAAAGTATTAACTCGTCCCCACTTGAATCCACCACCACAGGTCCCTCTGTACGTTCTGGAGGCTGGTCTCCCTGGAAGAGCTGATAATTCATTTTGATGAACATCATCTTCTCCACATTCTGTGGAAGCAACCTCCTACGCCTTTCGCTGACAAGGTTCCCGGCTGCACTAAACACTCTTTCGGAGTACACACTGGAGGGGGGGCAACTCAGGTAAAATAGAGCCAGTTTGTACAGGGGCCTCCAAATTGCCTCTTTTTCCTGCCAGTACAGGTATGGACTGTCTGACATGCCTACTTGGATGCTGTCACCGATGTAATCCTCCACCATTCTGTCAATGGTGACAGTATCATATGCAGTGACAGTAGACATGTCAGAAATTGTTGCCAGGTCCTTCAGTCCGGACCAGATGTCCAAACTTGGTCCTGCCTGCCCTGCATCACCGCCAGCGGGTTGCTTAGGATACCTAAGTTTTTTCCTGGCAGCCCCAGTTGCGGGAGAAAATGAAGAAGGAGCCGTTGACGTGTCACGTTCCGCTTCAGCTGACAGTGTGTTCACCAGCAGGTCTTTGCACCTCTGCAGGCTTGTGTCGGCCGGAAAGAGAGACACCACATAGGCTTTAAACCTAGGATCGAGCACGGTGGCCAAAATGTAGTGGTCTGATTTCAACAGATTGACCACCCTGGAATCCTGGCAAAGCGAATGAAGGGCTTCATCCACAAGTCCCACATGCCGAGCGGAATCGCTCCGTCTTAGCTCCTCCTTCACTTTCTCCAGCTGCTTCTGCAAAAGCCTGATGAGGGGAATGACCTGACTCAAGCTGGCAGTGTCTGAACTGACTTCACGTGTGGCAAGTTCGAAGGGCTGAAGAACCTTGCACAACACGGAAATCATTCTCCACTGCGCTTGAGTCAGGTGCATACCCCCTCCTTTGCCTATGTCATAGGTGGATGTATAGGCTTGTATGGCCTTTTGCTGCTCCTCCATCCTCTGAAGCATATAGAGGGTTGAGTTCCACCGCGTCACAACCTCTTGCTTCAGGTGATGGCGGGGCAGGTTCAAGAGTGTTTGCTGGCGCTCCAGTCTTCGGCACGCAGTCGCTGAATGGCGAAAGTGGCCAGAAATTTTTCGGGCCACCCAAAGCGTCTCCTGCACGCCCCTGTCGCTTTTCAGAAAATTCTGCACCACCAAGTTTATTGTGTGAGCAAAACATGGGACGTGCTGGAATTTGCCCAGATGTAATGCCCGCACAATATTGGTGGCGTTGTCAGATATCACAAATCCCCAGGAGAGTCTAAGTGGGGTAAGCCACTGGGCGATGATTTCCCTCAGTTTCTCTAAGAGGTTGTCGGCGGTGTGCCTCTTACTGAAACCGGTGATACACAGCGTAGCCTGCCTTGTAACGAGCTGGCGTTTCTGAGATGCTGCTACTGGTGACGCTGCTGCTGTTGCTGCGTAAGGTGATACATCTACCCAGTGGGCTGTTACAGTCATATAGTCCTTAGTCTGCCCTGTTCCACTTGTCCACATGTCCGTGGTTAAGTGGACATTGTGTACAACGGCATTTTTCAGGACACTGAGGACACTTTTTCTGACGTTTCTGTACAGTCTCGGTATCGCCTGCCTAGTGAAGTGGAATCTAGATGGGATTTGGAACCGGGGACACACTACCTCCATCAATTGTCTAAATCCCACTGCACTAATGGCGGATACCGGACGCACGTCTAACACCAACATAGCAGTCAAGGCCTCAGTTATACGTTTTGCTTCAGGATGACTGCTGTCGTACTTCATCCTCCTCGCTAAGGACTGTTGGAGGGTCAATTGTTTAGTAAAAGTAGTGGTGTTCCTACTTCCTCTCTGGGATGATGAACGACTCCCAGCAGCAGCAGCAACAGCAGCAGCGGCAGCAGTAGGCGTAGCAATGCAGGATCCTCCGGAGGAATCCCGGATAGGAGAGTCAGTCATGCCAGTGATATGGCCTGCAGGACTACTTCCGATCCTGACTAAGGAGGAAATTGACGAGGAGGGAGTTGACGGTGTGGTTTGCAGGCGCTTGGATACAACAGGACAACGGGATTTAGGTGTCCCTGGACTGCTTACGGTCTGAGCCAAAGTTTCTGAACTTGACAGTAACTTTTTATGAACGCGCTGCAGGTGCCGTATAAGGGAGGATGTTCCTAGGTGGTTGACGTCCCTACCCCTACTTATTTCACCTTTACATATGGTACATATGGCAAGACAGTTGTTGTCCGGATTTGGATAGAAATATTGCCAGACCAAAGAGGTGGAATGTTTGGTCTTCTGCCCAGGCATGACCGTGATGGGCTTTTTCATCCCACGGACAACAACTGTCTCCCCCGGAGCCTGATTTAAACAAACCACATCACCATCAGAATCCTCCTCGCCAACTTCCTCCTCAGCGCCAGCTACACCAGTATCCTCATCCTGTTGTACTTCAACAGTGACATCTTCAATTTGCATATCAGCAAGTGGACTGTGGGTGCTCCTTTCAGCACTTGCAGGGGGCGTGCAAATGGTGGAAAGAGCCACCTCTTCCCGTCCAGTGCTGGGAAGGTCAGGCATCGCAACCACCACCACACTTGGACTCTCCTTGGGGATTTGTGATATCTTCTTAGAAAGCACAGTTCTTCGCTGTGCTTTTGCCAGCTTAACTCTTTTGATTTTTTTAGTGGGAGGAGTGCTTCCATCGTCATGTGAAGCTGAACCACTAGTCATGAACATACTAGGGATCGACCTTAGCCGTTCCTTGCCACTCCGTGTCGTAAATGGCATATTGGCAAGTTTACGTTTCTCTTCAGCTGATTTAAATGTCTTTTTCAAGGTCATTTTCCTGAACTTTGCCATTTGGGATTGTATGTGCCCTCTACTATGACATTGGGCATCGGCCTTGGCAGACGACGTTGATGGCATGTTATCGTCTATGTCATGACTAGTGGCAGCAGCTTCAGCACTAGGAGGAAGTGGTTCTTGATCTTTCTCTATTTTATTTTTATCGGAGAAAGTTTGGTCCTCCATTTATGTTATATCGATTTGATATATACGTGCGGCTAAACACAGAAAATAATTTTTTTTTTAGTTTGGACTGGAGTGTACTTTGTGGGTTACAGCACCCTTTAACGGTCAAGCCAGCCGGCCCTTTACTTATGACACAGGCGCACTCTTGGCACTACTTTGTTGATGCACGTGCGGCTACTGCGCACACAATTCACAAACACAGAAAATAATTTTTTTTTGGTTTGGACTGGAGTGTACTTTGGGGGTTACAGCACCCTTTAACGGTCAAGCCAGCCGGCCCTTTACTTATGACACAGGCGCACGCTTGGCACTACTTTGTTGATGCACGTGCGGCTACTGCGCACACAATTCACAAACACAGAAAATAATTTTTTTTTGGTTTGGACTGGAGTGTACTTTCGGGGGTTACAGCACCCTTTAACGGTCAAGCCAGCCGGCCCTTTACTTATGACACAGGCGCACGCTTGGCACTACTTTGTTGATGCACGTGCGGCTACTGCGCACACAATTCACAAACACAGAAAATAATTTTTTTTTGGTTTGGACTGGAGTGTACTTTCGGGGGTTACAGCACCCTTTAACGGTCAAGCCAGCCGGCCCTTTACTTATGACACAGGCGCACGCTTGGCACTACTTTGTTGATGCACGTGCGGCTACTGCGCACACAATTCACAAACACAGAAAATAATTTTTTTTTGGTTTGGACTGGAGTGTACTTTCGGGGGTTACAGCACCCTTAACGGTCAAGCCAGCCGGCCCTTTACTTATGACACAGGCGCACGCTTGGCACTACTTTGTTGATGCACGTGCGGCTACTGCGCACACAATTCACAAACACAGAAAATAATTTTTTTTTTGGTTTGGACTGGAGTGTACTTTCGGGGGTTACAGCACCCTTTAACGGTCAAGCCAGCCGGCCCTTTACTTATGACACAGGCGCACGCTTGGCACTACTTTGTTGATGCACGTGCGGCTACTGCGCACACAATTCACAAACACAGAAAATAATTTTTTTTTGGTTTGGACTGGAGTGTACTTTCGGGGGTTACAGCACCCTTTAACGGTCAAGCCAGCCGGCCCTTTACTTATGACACAGGCGCACGCTTGGCACTACTTTGTTGATGCACGTGCGGCTACTGCGCACACAATTCACAAACACAGAAAATAATTTTTTTTTGGTTTGGACTGGAGTGTACTTTCGGGGGTTACAGCACCCTTTAACGGTCAAGCCAGCCGGCCCTGTACTTATGACACAGGCGCACGCTTGGCACTACTTTGTTGATGCACGTGCGGCTACTGCGCACACAATTCACAAACACAGAAAATAATTTTTTTTTGGTTTGGACTGGAGTGTACTTTCGGGGGTTACAGCACCCTTTAACGGTCAAGCCAGCCGGCCCTTTACTTATGACACAGGCGCACGTTTGGCACTACTTTGTTGATGCACGTGCGGCTACTGCGCACACAATTCACAAACACAGAAAATAATTTTTTTTTTGGTTTGGACTGGAGTGTACTTTCGGGGGTTACAGCACCCTTAACGGTCAAGCCAGCCGGCCCTTTACTTATGACACAGGCGCACGTTTGGCACTACTTTGTTGATGCACGTGCGGCTACTGCGCACACAATTCACAAACACAGAAAATAATTTTTTTTTTGGTTTGGACTGGAGTGTACTTTCGGGGGTTACAGCACCCTTAACGATCAAGCCAGCCGGCCCTTTACTTATGACACAGGCGCACGCTTGGCACTACTTTGTTGATGCACGTGCGGCTACTGCGCACACAATTCACAAACACAGAAAATAATTTTTTTTTGGTTTGGACTGGAGTGTACTTTCGGGGGTTACAGCACCCTTTAACGGTCAAGCCAGCCGGCCCTTTACTTATGACACAGGCGCACGCTTGGCACTACTTTGTTGATGCACGTGCGGCTACTGCGCACACAATTCACAAACACAGAAAATATATTATTTTTTTAGCACTTGGGGGGAGCACCCCTGATGGACAGAGCACCCCCTGGACAACACTACAGCACCCCTTTAGGACTGGGACACTGCACAGGACTTTGGAGTGGACACAGCCCCTATGGAGAACTGACTGCACAACACAGTCCAGCCAGCCCCTATGGACTTTGAAGTAGTGGACACAGCCCCTATTAACAACAGCAGCACAGCACAACACAGCCAGCCCCTATGGACTTTGAAGTAGTGGACAACAGCAGCACTACACTACACTACACTACACAGCACTAACTCCCACCCTCCCTCTTCACTGTCCACAGCCGAGTGAGAAAATGGCGCCGACGCGGGTACCTTATATAGGATCCAAAACCCGCGAGACTCGGAAGGCGGGATGATGACGTTTTGCCTCGATGTCAGATCCGAGTCAGGCGGGAAAAGTCGAGCCTGACTCGGATCGGACTCGGATCGGGGGGGCTCGGGGGGGTTCGGATTTCAGAAATCCGAACCCGCTCACCCCTAATATATAGTGAATTGAGTATCATAAGCCAATAAATGAGGTACTCAAAAGACATCAAAGATATTACTGAAATGAGCCAATATATGAACTAAAGCCAAAGATATGATCCAAAACGAATCACCCAGAACCAGACCTGTCGTAGAGATGCACACGCACGGGGTGAAGTTAAATGTCCTTTTGTTTGGTTATTTTACAACACCTGGTATTCCTAGGTGGTCCCCCTTCCAAGTACTAATCAGACCAAACACTGATTAGCTTCTAAGATCAGACAAGATCAGGCTTATCCAGTGCATGTATGGTTGTAACTGACCACTTGAATGTAGGATGCCAATACTTCCCCTCAGCCTTGTAAGCATAACCCAATATAACCCAAACATTGCTGAATAGCAGATCAAAATCAATATCTACGGGTCATCTACAGACTAGAAAAAATCTTTGGTGAGCCAAAAACAAACTCACAAACAAAAACGGGTAACACGTACACAAACTACTAAAGAACTTCGAGTTAGATACCCAACAGTATCCATGCACCAAGAGAATAGATACGAACATTGTACTGTACACTGTAATGAAATATACAGAAAAATTACTATAATGAAAAAAGGTAATATAAAGTAATAGCACCAAGGTTCAAAGAAAACATGCAAACGATAGGGTTTCAGAACTGCCTAGAAGGAGCTGCGCACTGCCAATACAGCGCCCCCTACATTCAGCCAGCAGCCCAGCCAGTTGCAAGTTAGCTGAACTCCGGCTACTCCATCTCTAATTCAGCTGTGCAGCGATGGAGCGGCGGCCAGGGGGCTCTATAGGTACTCGGAAACCCCCCCTGCGTTCACGTATGCAGCCGGGCCCCCTTACCTGAAGTGTGGCATAGTGGGGGCATAAAATTAATAATGGTGGCAATTGTGGTACAGAGAGGCACAATATTAATACTGGGGGCGGGGAGAGAGGTCCTCACACACTGCAGACTGCTGGGCAGATGGACAGGCTGGCCAAAGGAGAGCTGGAGACAGAATGAAAGGCTAGGGAACCGGTAAGGGGGCATGGAGAGCGTACCTAGATTTTCACATTGATGTTGCCCTGCTTCCAGGTGCTGTTGAGAGTCAGACAGTCCCGTGGCTCAGGAGGTAAGGTTGGTTATCCACCACCACTCCCAGCAGGAGGCGGAGCCACGTTATCCGCCCCTGCTCCCGGCTAGCGGCACTCGGAAGTGCCCGCTATCTGAAATATACAGTATGACACCTTTCAGACTTGCATTCCACAATGGAACTTACGTACTGGAAGCTCGACTGCGGGCAACAATGTGAGCTGGTCCGGCCGAGGGGATTATGGAGCCGGCACAGCAGAAACTTACCCGCTGCCCTGGTGGCCCTATCTGCCACTGGCCGTACTTCAAATCGCATGAGTGCAGCCAGACGGGTGCTCAGCAGCTTCAGTACAGAGCCACACGTCACGCACTCTGCCTCCTCGCTTCCATTCCAGGAACCAGGAGCAGCATCGAGCAGGAGCATGAGGTAACGCAGCAATCGCTCTGTCTACGGTCCCTCTCTTTTTGCCAGTACTCAGCCCAGCTCCTCGGACAACTTCCTGCAAGATGGACGTTGGCCAATCAGCGGTCTCCTGCTGCCGGCCGTTGATTGGCTGACGGAGGTGCCGGCACTCAAGTCAAGCCTTCGCCCTCAGCAAACTGGAAAAAAAAATGTAGTGCTTGAACGAAGTGCCGGTATGTCATACCGTTACATACCGGCACACTTCGAGCACTGTATATATATATATATATATATATATATAGACAAAAACAAACAGCGGCACTCATCGGAAAAAAGAATCCTGGACACAACAGTGTAGTTCAACGTTTCAGTCTTGGTAGACTTTTATCAAGAACAACATCAAAACACAAGTGAACATACCTTTATAGGACAGCGTGTAAAGTGTGGTGCATGGCTGCCCCCTCCTGTCCAGCTCCGGGTGGGTGACGTCATCCGCATGCGACCAACGCGTCACTCAGCACGTCATGATGCTCGGCGTGTGATGCAGTCAGTATGACTCACCCATTCCAGTGATAGACATCAGGTAGTGGGCGGTGAAGCATGTGCGGTAACCATGGTAACCTGAACGATATTACAGGGAACCACATAGGGTTATAGTGTTAGAGCATAAGGAAAAACCATTGAGCAATTGGATATGTTATATCTATACAAAACATGGTGCAGTACAACTCAAGGATATGCAAAACAGAGTCCAAAGAGCGGACTCAAATGATAAAATATAAGTGACACGTAAGAACATATAACAAATACAAAGACACATAGTTTTGTAAAAATTGGTTAGGTAATCAATAACAGAGCCGTAACTAGACTTTTTGGTGCCCTGTGCCAGAAAGTGCATTGGCGCCCCCCTCATTTTTCAAAGGGACATAATGCACCCAAAAAAGGGCCATGGCTTCATGGGGAAGGGCCAGGGAAGAGATAGGAGAGGCCAGGAGATGCTGGGGATGAAATAACAGGCAGCTAAAAGCAAGAATAATAATTAACAGAAATTTGACAGACCCAAACAGCGCCCCCTGACCTGTGGTGCCCTGTGCGATGGCACCGGCCGCACTACCCTAGCTACTGCCCTGATCAATAACTATTGAAATCTGACAGTGCAGGAATGTCTATATAATGCATGGCAATCAGTCATAAAACATTGTTATCTAGGAAACAAGATGAAGTAAAAAAAAAAATATATATATACTGAATTGAGTATCATAAGCCAATATATGAGGTACTCAAAAGACATCAAAGATATTACTGAAATGAGCCAATATATGAACTAAAGCCAAAGATATGATCCAAAACCAATCATCCAGCACCAGACCTGTCGTAGAGATGCTCACGCACGGGGTGAAGTTAAATGTCCTTTTGTTTGGTTATTTTACAACACCTGGTATTCCTAGGTTGTCCCCCATCCAAGTACTACCCAGGCCAAATACTAATTAGCTTCCAAGATTAGACAAGTTCGGGCTTATCCAGTGCATGTATGGTTGTAACTAGGGTTGTGCACCTGCCACTTTTCGTGTTTTGTGTTTTGGTTTTGGATCTGGATCTTTCTTCGTGTTTTGGATCTGGATTAGTTTTGCCAAAACCACCCTTCCGTGTTTTGGGTTCTGGGTTTTGTGTTTTGGATCTGTATTTTTTTTTAAAAAGCATAAAAACAGCTAAAATCACAGAATGTGTTGGTTTTTCTGCTCCTATGCTATTATTAACCTCAATAACCTAAGCTGGATGACTATGCTAAGCGACACGAGTGGGCGGCACAAACACGTGACCCATCTAGGAGTGATACTGCAGTGGCAGATAGGATGGCAGTTTGAAAAACTAGGCCCCAAACTGTACATAATGCAAAGAACAAAAAGAGGTGCAAGATGGAATTGTCCTTGGGCCCTCCCACCCACCCTTATGTTGTATAAACAGGACATGCACACTTTAACAAAGCAATCATTTCAGCGCCAGGATCTGCCACACAACTGTGGCTGAAATGATTGGTTCGTTTGGGCCCCCACAAAACAAGCTGGCAATTAATCTGTCCCTGCACAAACTGGCTCTACGGAGGCAAGATGTCGTCCTCATCCTCCTCATCCACCGATTCCTCACCCTCTTCAGTGTTGTGTACATCCTCATCCTCACAGAGTATTAACTCGTCCCCACTGGAATCCACCACCATAGGTCCCTCTGTACTTTCTGGAGGTGGTCTCCCTGGAAGAGTTGATAATTCATTTTTATGAACATCATCTTCTCCACATTTTGTGGAAGCAACCTCCTACGCCTTTTGCTGACAAGGTTCCCGGCTGCCCTAAACACTCTTTCGGAGTACACACTGGAGGGGGGGGCAATTCAGGTAAAATAGAGCCAGTTTGTACAGGGGCCTCCAAATTGCCTCTTTTTCCTGCCAGTACAGGTATGGGCTGTCTGACATGCCTACTTGGATGCTGTCACCGATGTAATCCTCCACCATTCTGTCAATGGTGACAGTATCATATGTAGTGACAGTAGACATGTCAGAAATTGTTGCCAGGTCCTTCAATCCGGACCAGATGTCCAAACTTGGTCCTACCTGCCCTGCATCACCGCCAGCAGGTTGCTTAGGATACCTAAGTTTTTTCCTGGCAGCCCAAGTTGCGGGAGAAAATGAAGAAGGAGCTGTTGATGTGTCACGTTCTGCTTCAGCTGACAGTGTTTTCACCAGCAGGTCTTTGCACCTCTGCAGGCTTGTGTCAGCTGGAAAGAGATACACCACATAGGCTTTAAACCTAGGATCAAGCACGGTGGCCAAAATGTAGTGGTCTGATTTCAACAGATTGACCACCCTGGAATCCTGGCAAAGCGAATGAAGGGCTTCATCCACAAGTCCCACATGCTGAGTGGAATCGCTCCGTCTTAGCTCCTCCTTCACTTTCTTCAGCTGCTTCTTCAAAAGCCTGATGAGGGGAATGACCTGACTCAAGCTGGCAGTGTCTGAACTGACTTCACGTGTGGCAAGTTCGAAGGGCTGGAGAACCTTGCACAACATGGAAATCATTTGCCTATGTCATAGGTGGATGTATAGGCTTGAATGTCCTTTTGCTGCTCCTCCAACCTCTGAAGCATATAGAGGGTTGAGTTCCACCGCGTCGCAACCTCTTGCTTCAGGTGATGGCGGGGCAAGTTCAAGAGTGTTTGCTGGCGCTCCAGTCTTCGGCACGCAGTCGCTGAATGGCGAAAGTGGCCAGAAATTTTTCGGGCCACCCAAAGCATCTCCTGCATGTCCCTGTCGCTTTTCAGAAAATTCTGCCCCACCAAGTTTATTGTGTGAGCAAAACATGGGACGTGCTGGAATTTGCCCAGATGTAATGCCCACACAATATTGGTGGCATTGTCAGATATCACAAATCCCCAGGAGAGTCTAAGTGGGGTAAGCCACTGGGCGATGATTTCCCTCAGATTCTCTAAGAGGTTGTCGGCGGTGTGCCTCTTACTGAAACCGGTGATACACAGCGTAGCCTGCCTTGGAACGAGCTGGCGTTTCTGAGATGCTGCTACTGGTGACGCTGCTGCTGTTGCTGCGTAAGGTGATACATCTACCCAGTGGGCTGTCACAGTCATATAGTCCTTAGTCTGCCCTGTTCCACTTGTCCACATGTCCATGGTTAAGTGGACATTGGGTACAACGGCATTTTTCAGGACACTGAGGACACTTTTTCTGACGTTTCTGTACAGTCTCGGTATCGCCTGCCTTGTGAAGTGGAATCTAGATGGGATTTGGAACCGGGGACACACTACCTCCATCAATTGTCTAAATCCCACTGCACTAATGGCGGATACCGGACGCACGTCTAACACCAACATAGCAGTCAAGGCCTCAGTTATACGTTTTGCTTCAGGATGACTGCTGTCGTACTTCATCCTCCTCGCTAAGGACTGTTGGAGGGTCAATTGTTTAGTAAAAGTAGTGGTGTTCCTACTTCCTCTCTGGGATGATGAACGACTCCCAGCAGCAGCAACAGCGGCAGCAGGAGGTGTAGCAATGCAGGATCCTCTGGAGGAATCCTGGATAGGAGAGTCAGTCATGCCAGTGACATGGCCTGCAGGACTACTTCCGATCCTGACTAAGGAGGAAATTGACGAGAAGGGAGTTGACGGTGTGGTTTGCAGGCGCTTGGATATAACAGGGCAACGGGATTTAGGTGTCCCTGGACTGCTTACGGTCTTAGCCAAAGTTTCTGAACTTGACAGTAACTTTTTATGAACGCACTGCAGGTGCCGTATAAGGGAGGATGTTCCTAGGTGGTTAACGTCCCTACCCCTACTTATTTCTCCTTTACATATGGTACATATGGCAAGACAGTTGTTGTCCGGATTTGGAAAGAAATATTGTCAGAACAAAGAGGTGGAATGTTTGGTCTTCTGCCCAGGCATGACCATGATGGGCTTTTTCATCCCACGGACAACAACTGTCTCCCTCGGAGCCTGATTTAAACAAACCACATCACCATCAGAATCCTCCTCGCCAACTTCCTCCTCAGCGCCAGCTACACCAGTATCCTCATCCTGTTGTACTTCAACAGTGACATCTTCAATTTGCATATCAGCAAGTGGACTGTGGGTGCTCCTTTCAGCACTTGCAGGGGGTGTGCAAATGGTGGAAAGAGCCACCTCTTCCCGTCCAGTGCTGGGAAGGTCAGGCATTGCAACCACCACCACACTTGGACTCTCCTTGGGGATTTGTGATATCTTCTTAGAACGTACAGTACTTCGCTGTGCTTTTGCCAGCTTAACTCTTTTGATTTTTTTAGTGGGAGGAGGGCTTCCATCGTCATGTGAAGCTGAACCACTAGTCATGAGCATAGGGAAAGACCTTAGCCATTCCTTGCCACTCCGTGTCGTAAATGGCATATTGGCAAGTTTACCTTTCTCTTCAGATGATTTAAATGTTTTTTTCAAGGTCATTTTCCTGAACTTTGTCATTTGGGATTGTATGTGCCCTCTACTATGACATTGGGCATCGGCCTTGGCAGACGACGTTGATGGCATGTAATCGTCTATGTCATGACTAGTGGCAGCAGCTTCAGCACTAGGAAGAAGTGGTTCTTGATCTTTCCCTATTTTATTTTTATCGGAGAAAGTTTGGTCCTCCATTTATGTTATATTGATATATACGCGCGGCTAAGGCGCACACAAACACAGAAAATAATTTTTTATTTTTGTTGGAGACTAGTGCACTTTGTGGGTTACTCCACCCTTTAAGAAATGAGCCAGCCGGCCCTTTACTTATGGGACACAGGCGCACGTTTGGCGCTGCTCCTTTGTTGATGCACGTGCAGCCACAGTACATACAATTCACAAACACAGAATTTTTTTTTTTATTTTGTTTGGAGTGCCCTTTGGGGGTTACAGCACCCTTTAGCGGTCAATCCAGCCGGCCCTTTATTTATGGGACACAGGTGCACGCTTGGCACTACTTTGTTGATGCACGTGCGGCTACTGCGCACACAATTCGCAAACACAAAAAAAATATTTTTTTATTTTGTTTGGAGTGCCCTTTGGGGGTTACAGCACCCTTTAACGGACAAGCCAGCCGGCCTTTTACTTATGGGACACAGGCGCACGCTTGGCGCTGCTCCTTTGTTGATGCACGTGCAGCCACAGTGCACACAATTCACAAACACAGAAAATTATTTATTTTTTTTGCACGGGGGGAGCACCCCTGATGGACAGAGCACCCCCTGGACAACACTACAGCACCCCTTTAGGACTGGGACACTGCACAGGACTTTGGAGTGGACACAGCCCCTATGGACAACTGACTGCACAACACAGTCCAGCCAGCCCCTTTGGACTTTGAAGTAGTGGACACAGCCCCTATGGACAACAGCAGCACAGTGCAGCACAGCACAGCACAACACTACACTGTACTACACTACACTACACAGCCCAGCCAGCCCTAACTCCCACCCTCCCTCTTCACTGTCAACAGCCGAGTGAGAAAATGGCGCCGACGCGGGTACCTTATATAGGATCCAAAACCCACGAGACTCGGAAGGCGGGATGATGACGTTTTGCCTCGATTTCAGATCCAAGTCAGGCGGAAAAAGTCGAGCCTGACTCGGATCGGACTCGGATCGGGGGGGCTCGGGGGGGTTCGGATTTTAGAAATCTGAACCCGCTCACCCCTAGTTGTAACTGACCACTTGAATGTAGGATGCCAATACTTCCCCTCAGCCTTGGAAGCATAACCCGATATAACCTGAACATTGCTGAATAGCAGATCAAAATCAATATCTAGGGGTCATATACAGACTAGAAAAAATCTTTGGTGAGCCAAAAACAAACTCACAGACAAAAACATGTGTAACACATACACAAACTACTAAAGAACTTCGAGTTAGATACCCAACAGTATCCATGCACCAAGAGAATAGATACAAACATTGTACTGTACACTGTAATGAAATATACAGAAAAATTACTTTAATGAAAAACGGTAAGATAAAGTAGTAGCACCAAGGTTCAAAGAAAACATGCAAACGATAGGGTTTCGTTAAGACCAAATGGGGCCACGGTGTTCATGTCATGTATCCAACAGGCTTCAAGTTGCATCAATCGTTTGTCTCTATCTCCCCCTCTTTTTGATATTGGCACATGGTCGGTAAATTTATGTCTTAGTGTGGCCAAAGGGTGCTTCCGTTCCTTGAAATGTCTCGCCACTGGTTGGTCATTCTCTCTGCCATCAAGGGCCTGTCTTATGGCGGTGCGGTGTTGCGCCATCCTTATTATTGCTGTACATGAAGTTTTTCCTATATATGTAAGGCCACAGGGACATCGGATCATGTAGATGATAAATCTAGTCATGCAATTGAGTACGTGTCTGATGGGAATCCTCTTTCCGGAGTGTGGATGAACCACATCTGGTCCTGTTTCCATATACCTGCAAGTGGTACAACCAATACACTTGTAACAGCCAGGTTTACGTGAGAGGAAATTGCTTGCCATAGGTGCTTCAATTGTGGATACATCGTTGTGTACAAGCCAGTCCTTTAAACTTTTCTCTCTCCAGTACCCCATCATGATTCTAGACATGTGCAAAGGCTTGAGACTGGAATCCGTGTTGACAACTGGCCAGAATTTTTTAACAGTTGTATTGATATGTTTGCTTGCAGAGTTATATTGTGTAATGAACATGGTTGGAGTCTTGTTTGTTTTAGTTGTAAAAGATGGATTGTCTGGTTTTCTGCTGTTGTTAATGGCTCTAGCTTTAGCTTTTAACAAATCTTTTAACTTATATCCCCTGTTCAGAAACTTGGTCATCATGATGTCCAATGCTTTATCAGCCATGTCAGTGTTACTTGTAATCCTTAGGACGCGAAGGAATTGGGAGTAAGGTAAACTCCTTATTAGAGACATAGGCTGATGACTCCCTGCATGTAGGAGTGTGTTGCAATCTGTAGGTTTGGTATAGATGTTAGTAGAAAAGGAAGTACCATCCCAGCTGATATCAATATCCAAAAATGTATGTTCTCAGAACTGCATTCATACGTGAATTTAATATATTCATGCATTTGATTGATGTTGTCCATGGCTGAAATGAACTGTTGTGAAGTGCCCGACCATAATACGAAGATATCATCTATGTATCTTATAAAATAAAGAAAGTGATCACTGAACTCAGAATTAAGTAGAAAAACAGCCCTTTCCACATAAAACATGTAGATATTGGCAAGGCCGGCGCCACGTGAGAACCCTTGGCACAGCCTCTTTTTTGTAAATAGAACAGGTTGTCAAAAAGAAAATAGTTCCTTGTGAGAGTTTTCTCAAGAAGTTGTATGTACAGCTGAATATTCGTACCATTGTACTCTAGTTTAGCTAGCAAAAACCTTTCCATGCTTTCTAATCCCTGTGTATGGGGAATGCTGGTGTACAATGATACAACATCTATTGTACAGATTAATAAGTTTTCAGGTAATTGATTCAACTGATGTAATTTTTCAAGAAAAGTGTTGGTATCTTTGAGAAAAGTTGGTTCCTCCATGATTAGTGGTTGGAAAAAAAAATCTAAAAATTTGGATACCGAGCTGTACAGAGATCCTCTAGCGGAAATTATAGGGTGTCCAGGGGGAGACTGTAGGGATTTATGGACTTTTGGTAAGGTATAAATGAGAGGTACAACTGAATAAGATGTTTTTAGTTTAATACTGGTGTTGTTATCAATCCACTTCTTAATCACTGCCTCATCAAGTAGTGCATCTAGTTCATTTTTATAAATAAAGGTTGGATCGTAGTCTAGTTTCACATATACATTCTCATCACTGAGCTGTTTATAAATCTCAGTTTTGTATGCATTCATATCTTGGAGGACAATTGCCCCTCCTTTGTCTGCTGGCCTAATTACAATGTTTTTGTCTGTACTGAGAGAATGTAATGCTTGGAATTTATCTTTACTCAAGTTATAATGTGGAAAAACTGTCGTTTTATTAACCATGGAAACGTCCTGATCTACCAATCTGATAAAACTTTTTATGGAAGCGTTAAATGATTGTGGTTCAAAAGTGGTTGGTTTGTCTACTGGGCCTTTAGAGTAAGATGGGCTGTCATTATTAGCATCTGAGAAAAATTCTTTTAGTTTAAGATTTCTGTGGAAATTCCATAAATCTTTTTTCCACAGAAAGTTGTCATAAGAACATGTAGGCACAAATGATAACCCTTTATTCAAGAGCTTCATCTCTGTGTCTGTAATGTTTTTATCAGATAAGTTAATAATTAAGTTCTCTTTTTGTAGATCTTTTTTATTGTCCCTCTCCCTCTGCCCTCCCCGTCTCGTGCGGGCCCTCCTCCTTTTTGGGCCCGTGTGGCCACCCCTAAAGGGGGTCATTGGGAAGTTGATGAGGGGACACTATCAGTGTCACTTTGGGATGAATTGGCAGCACTGGATTGATCAGTTTCAAAAATGTAATTTGTTTTTGGTATATCTAGTTCTCTGCACCCGGTTGAATGGGGTTCTTCCTATTGCCCAGGAATATACCCGCTGTTCCTGATAATCCGTATTAACTTTGACAAGTTTTTCTTTTTTATATTTGATTAAATCTTTTTTATATTGGCCTATTTGGCTATTGAGTTTGGATAACCAGTCACAGCTGGTGTCATTGGTAAATGTTGGTTTATGAAGAGTCTCAAAGCTATACATTGTTTCTTTATATATATATATATATATATATGCAAGAAGTGAAAACAAGTGCCTTATAGTGTAAAATATTTAGATACTGGTAACACGCAACAACACACATATAGAATTACGTACCGTATCACCCTAGAAGGTGGGCATGTAGTAATGGGTCTTTTAGGGATATCCCTTCTGGTCCCTCTCGTGGTTCAGTTTAAGGTTTGACACAGGACCCAGTCAGTTATAGGGAGATAAATAACACTCTCAGTAGTACAAACAGTTTGTTACAAGCACAAAAAAGACATAAAAAATGTGCAATTACATTAAAATAAATGTCAGTAGGCTTATCTGAGTGAGTAGCTGACAGTCAGTAAGCGAGGGTAACTTGGTCCTTAGACTAGGGTGATATGGTACACAATTCTATATGTGTGTTTTGTGTTACCAGTACCTAAATATTTTACACTAAGGGCCATATTCAATTAGGCTGCGAAAACCAGTTATCGGAGATACTTTTTCACCGATGACGTCATTTTCGCCGATTCCACTTTTCCCCGTATTTGGCCGACTTTTCACCGATGCGAACAGTCAATGCGTCAGACCCGGCGAAAAAATATCACCTAGGAATAGGTGGTGAGAAAAAGTGCAGAATTTGGGTTTTGGGGTGCAGACTTCCAAAAACCTCCCTGCACCCCTTGGATAGTCCCCTAAAGGTGATCTGTGTAAATTTGTTTTATAAAAATACCTTAGGAGACCCCAAAAAAGTACTTTCATTTTGGGGGCAAAAAAAAACAAAGTTGGAGGACAACCTAGCGAAATAGATTAAGGGGGATCCCCAAGTAGGCCCCAGGTGTTTTTTTGATTGCAGGTGGTTGTGGCAGGTGGATTTTTCATGTTTTTTAATTCTTCACATTAGCCACTTTAAAATATACTATCCCCCATTTTCATGTACCCCAAATTTGATGGGACTACTTATTTTGCAAAAATAACTTCCTAAATGCTATTCTTCACCTCTTTCTTAAAAGTGCAAAACGGCAACTATTGAGAGCGTTTAAAGACCCCACATACCTTTAGCAGGCTATTCAGGGGTACCCATAGTGATCACCCATGTCAGAACATCTTTTGGGGGGGTGCCAGCCTGATTTCCCCAAAAATGACTGGACTGTTCGCTGATTTTTAATTCACCGGGTCCCGTTTTTCGACGATTTTGGAATTGAATACGGGGTTAAGCGGGGACGCGCGCTGTAAGTTTTCGATGGCAAAACCTCAGATGATGGCAAAAAGTCCGGCCACAGACTTTTTGCTCCTAATTGAATACGGGCCTATAAGGCGCTTGTTTTCACTTGTTGTATTTTCATTAGGGGTGTGCACCGGACACTTTTCGTGTTTTGTGTTTTGGTTTTGGATCTGGATCTTTCTTCGTGTTTTGGATCTGGATTGGTTTTGCCAAAACCACCCTTCCGTGTTTTGGGTTCTGGGTTTTGTGTTTTGGATCTGGATTTTTTCTTAAAAAATAAAAAAAAACCGCTAAAATCACATAAATGGGCCTTTTTTTGTTCCTACGCTATTAATAACCCCAATAACATTAATTTCCACTCATTTCCACTCTATTCTGAACACCTCACACCTCACAATATTGTTTTTAGGCCAAAAGGTTGTACCGAGGAAGCTGGATGACTATGCTAAGCGACACAAGGGGGCGGCACAAACACGTGGCCCATCTAGGAGTGGCACTGCAGTGGCAGACAGGAAGCCAATCAGCGTTATGGTGCCCATTTGCATGTAGCACGAACCCGGGAG
Source organism: Taudactylus pleione (assembly GCA_031769625.1). Classification (NCBI taxonomy): domain Eukaryota; kingdom Metazoa; phylum Chordata; class Amphibia; order Anura; family Myobatrachidae; genus Taudactylus; species Taudactylus pleione. The sequence goes on from JAUIMM010000391.1 coordinate 10,904,940, forward strand.
ATCCGTGCTACATGCATCTGTGTGATTGGCACAGAGCAATGACAGGTCCGTGAGACCCGTCTGTGCTGCTGTGGTAAAAAAAAAAAAAAAAAACCTGTGTAAAAAAAGAAAAAAATGGCGTGCACCCCCCCAAAAAAGAGCAACCAGCCCCGGGCATTAGTAACCCAGTGCTGGGTGTGCTTAAATACAGGGGACAAACGACGTAGGGGTCCCCTGTACTTAAGCACAACCAGCACCGGGCTAGTCAGAACCAGCGCTGGTTGCCAAAATACGGGGGACAAACGACGTAGGGGTCCCCTGTATTCTGCGCAACCAGCTCTGGGCTCTGATCCGGTCCTGGTTCTGGAAATATAGGGGACAAAAAATGAGTAGGGTTCCCCTGTATGTTCCAGAACCAGCACTGGACTTTTTCTAGCGGGGGGCTGATGCCACAGCCAGGGGAGCCCTTTCACCGGGCCCCCCAGCCGCAGCATCAACCCTGACCGCTAGTCAGCCCAGGCCGGGGATCCCTGGAGAGCTGGGGACCCCCCCAATAAAGGGGTCACCCTCTCCAGGGCACCCCAGGCCCAGGCTGATAGCCCGGGGCTATCCCCGCCACCCCTGGTGGCGGTGGGTGGCGGGTTGATTGTGTGGTGTGGTGTAAATAAAGAATATCAAACATTGTCTTTACAAGTAGAACTGCAAGTCCCAGCTAGCCTGCCCCGCATGCTGGTACTTGGAGAACCACAAGTACCAGCATGCAGGGCATTAAGGGCCCACTAGTACCTGTAGTTCACCTGTAAAAAAAATGTTTAAAAAAACACAGGACACACACACCGTGACAGTATAAGTTTATTAAACATACATACACACACACACATGTACACATACTCACCTATGTAACCTGTAGCATCGGTCCACTTGTCCGGTAAAGTATCCCTAGGGGACCTGTGAAAAAAAACATACTCACCATCTCCTATGCGAGGTTCTGTCCTCTTCGTTCCAAAGTAGTCATCCCCGGACTTGGCAAAAAAAAAAAACGAAAACGCGATCCACGAACTTAGTACCGTTCTATAGAACGGTACTTCCCGAATGAGAGCTTAGCGGCGGGGTATCACCATGGAAACCCCGCTGCTAAGCGTTCATTGGCTGAGAGAGGTCATCTCCCGTCTCTCAGCCAATGAACGGCTCCCTCCATTGTAGTCAATGGTGGGAACCGCAGGGTAAACTTTAATAACCTTGCGGCTCCCAGCATTGACTACAATGGAGGGAGCCGTTCATTGGCTGAGAGAGACGGGAGATGGCCTCTCTCAGCCAATGAACGCTTAGCAGCGGGGTTTCCATGGTGATACCCCGCCGCTAAGCTCTCATTCGGGAAGTACCGTTCTATAGAACGGTACTAAGTTCGTGGATCGCGTTTTCGTTTTTTTTTTTTTGCCAAGTCCGGGGATGCCTACTTTGGAACGAAGAGGACAGAACCTCGCATAGGAGATGGTGAGTATGTTTTTTTTCACAGGTCCCCTATGGATACTTTACCGGACAAGTGGACCGATGCTACAGGGTTACATAGGTGAGTATGTGTACATGTGTGTGTGTGTGTGTGTGTGTGTGTATGTATGTTTAATAAACTTATACTGTCACGGTGTGTGTGTCCTGTGTTTTTTTTAAACATTTTTTTACAGGTGAACTACAGGTACTAGTGGGCCCTTAATGCCCTGCATGCTGGTACTTGTGGTTCTCCAAGTACCAGCATGCGGGGCAGGCTTGCTGGGACTTGCAGTTCTACTTGTAAAGACAATGTTTGATATTCTTTATTTACACCACACCACACAATCAACCCGCCACCCACCGCCACCAGGGGTGGCGGGGATAGCCCCGGGCTATCAGCCTGGGCCTGGGGTGCCCTGGAGAGGGTGACCCCTTTATTGGGGGGGTCCCCAGCTCTCCAGGGATCCCCGGCCTGGGCTGACTAGCGGTCAGGGCTGATGCTGCGGCTGGGGGGCCCGGTGAAAGGGCTCCCCTGGCTGTGGCATCAGCCCCCCGCTAGAAAAAGTCCAGTGCTGGTTCTGGAACATACAGGGGAACCCTACTCATTTTTTTCCCCTGTATTTCCAGAACCAGGACCGGATCAGAGCCCAGAGCTGGTTGCGCAGAATACGGGGGACCCCTACGTCGTTTGTCCCCCGTATTTTGGCAACCAGCTCTGGTTCTGACTAGCCCGGTGCTGGTTGTGTTTAAGTACAGGGGACCCCTATGTCGTTTGTCCCCTGTATTTAAGCACACCCAGCACTGGGTCACTAATGCCCGGGGCTGGTTGCTCTTTTTTTGGGGGGGGGGACGCCATTTTTTTCTCTTTTTACACAGGTTTTTTTTTTTTTATTTACCACAGCAGCACAGACGGGTCTCACGGACCCGTTAGTGCTCTGTGTCAATGACACAGATGCAAGTAGCACGGATCTCCTGGTCCGTGCGTGCATCTGTGTCATTGAAATACACAGCAGCACAGACGGGTCTCACTGACCCATCTGTGCTCTGTGTCACTGTCAATCACACAGATGCATGTAGCACGGATCTCACGAGTCCGTGCTACATGCAAATGAGCACCATAATGCTGATTGGCTGAGAGCCGTGACAGACGGCTCTGTCAGCCAATCAGCACTTTGCCCATTAAAGGCAAAGGCATTTTTTTTTAAATGGCCGCTCGAGGCAAAACCTCGAGATCCGACAGCAGATCTCGAGGTTTTGCCTCGGGAGAGGGATCCGGGGCAGACAGGGAGATCCGAGCTTGGGCTCGGATCGCCCCGGATCCCCGAAGTTCGGGTGGGTTCGGTTCTCAGGGAACCGAACCCGCTCATCCCTAATTTTCATAAACATTTAGGACCATACAACAGAGGTCCTACTTGGGAAACCTTGAGCTGCTACCTTCAAGATTGGGAATATAGGACCTGATTCAGACCCGCTCGCAAGATGCGATCGCTCACTGGCAGAAAGGGGCCGGATATGTAAATTAAGCGCTCGCACTGCGTCACATAAGGATGCCCACTGTGTGTTAGCAAGATACGGAAAACTGCGCTCGCAAGTGTTTGATGATGCCCCCTTGCCACTCACAACACACTTCATCTCCGGGAAATGTATGATTAATCGGGACCATCGAGAGCCATCGAAGCTGCTCGCAGCCTTTGGGGTCGCCTTAGCCTGCTGCAAGCACAGCGATCAGCGCTGGCTGAAATACATGTTGGTGACATGTACAATGACGCTACTTTGCTAATTATGCACGCCCTTTAAATGCCGTTTTGGCGGCCAGACACACCTGCGTTCGCACATCCACTCCCCCGTTTACAAGCACCTTCCCCTGTTACCACCCACAAACAGCATTATCTGTCACTCAAAGCAGCGATCTGATACTGGCTTACATATATATATACTTAGCCAGAGGACGTGGCACTTGAGAACTTTATCATCATCTTTAATAATTTCTAGGGGTGAGCGGGTTCAGATTTCTGAAATCCGAACCCCCCCAAGCCCCCCCGATCCGAGGCCGATCCGAGTCAGGCTCGACTTTTCCCGCCTGACTCGGATCTGAAATCGAGGCAAAATGTCATCATCCCACCTTCCGTGTCTCGCGGGTTTTGGATCCTATATAAGGTACCCGCGTCGGCGCCATTTTCTCACTCTGCTGTGGACAGTGAAGAGGGAGGGTGGGAGTTAGGGCTGGCTGGGCTGTGTAGTGTAGTGTAGTTTAGTGCAGTGTAGTGTTGTGCTGTGCTGTGCTGCGCTGTGCTGCTGTTGTCCATAGGGGCTGTGTCCACTCCTTCAAAGTCCATAGGGGCTGGCTGGACTGTGTTGTGCAGTCAGTTGTCCATAGGGGCTGTGTCCACTCCAAAGTCCTGTGCAGTGTCCCAGTCCTAAAGGGGTGCTGTAGTGTTGTCCAGGGGGTGCTCTGTCCATCAGTGGTGCTCCCCCCAAGTGCAAAAAAAAATTATATTTTTTCTGTGTTTGTGAATTGTGTGCACTGTGGCTGCATGTGCATCAACAAAGGAGCAGCGCCAAGCGTGCGCCTGTGTCCCATAGGTAAAAGGCCGGCTGGCTTGTCCGTTAAAGGGTGCTGTAACCCCCAAAGGGAACTCCAAACAAAATAAAAAAATATATTTTTTTGTGTTTGTGAATTGTGTGCGTAGTAGCCGCACGTGCATCAACAAAGGAGCAGCGCCAAGCGTGCGCCTGTGTCCCATAAATAAAGGGCCGGCTGGATTGACCGCTAAAGGGTGCTGTAACCCCCAAAGGGCTCTCCAAACAAAATAAAACATTTTTTTCTGTGTTTGTGAATTGTGTGCACTGTGGCTGCACGTGCATCAACAAAGGAGCAGCACCAAGCGTGCGCCTGTGTCCCATAAGTAAAAGGCCAGCTGGCTTGTCCGTTAAAGGGTGCTGTAACCCTTAAGGGCACTCCAAACAAAATAAAAAAATATATTTTTTTGTGTTTGTGAATTGTGTGCGCAGTAGCCGCACGTGCATCAACATAGTGCCAAGCGTGCACCTGTGTCCCATAAATAAAGGGTCGGCTGGATTGACCGCTAAAGGGTGCTGTAACCCCCAAAGGGCACTCCAAACAAAATAAAAAAATATATTTTTTTGCGTTTGTGAATTGTGTGCGCAGTAGCCGCACATGCATCAACAAAGAAGTGCCAAGCGTGCGCCTGTGTCCTATAAATAAAGGGCCGGCTGGATTGACCGCTAAAGGGTGCTGTAACCCCCAAAGGGCACTCCAAACAAAATAAAAAAATAGTTTCTGTGTTTGTGAATTGTGTGGTCTGTAGCTGCACGTGCATCAACAAAGGAGCAGCGCCAAGCGTGCGCCTGTGTCCCATAAGTAAAGGGCCGGCTGGCTCATTTCTTAAAGGGTGCTGTAACCCACAAACTGCACTAGTCTCCAACAAAAATAAAAAATTATTTTCTGTGTTTGTTTGCGCCTTAGCCGCACGTATATATCAAAATAACATAAATGGAGGACCAAACATTCTCCGATAAAAATAAAATAGGGATAGATCAAGAACCACTTCTTCCTAGTGCTGAAGCTGCTGCCACTAGTCATGACATAGACGATAACATGCCATCAACGTCGTCTGCCAAGGCCGATGCCCAATGTCATAGTAGAGGGCACATACAATCCCAAATGACAAAGTTCAGGAAAATGACCTTGAAAAAAACATTTAAATTATCTGAAGAGAAACGTAAACTTGCCAATATGCCATTTACGACACGGAGTGGCAAGGAACGTCTAAGGTCTTTCCCTATGTTCATGACTAGTGGTTCAGCTTCACATGACGATGGATGCCCTCCTCCCTCTAAAAAAATCAAAATGAGTTAAGCTGGCAAAAGCACAGCGAAGAACTGTGCATTCTAAGAAGATATCACAAATCCCCAAGGAGAGTCCAAGTGTGGTGGCGGTTGCGATGCCTGACCTTCCCAGCACTGGACGGGAAGAGGCGGCTCTTTCCACCATTTGCATGCCCCCTGCAAGTGCTGAAAGGAGCACCCACAGTCCACTTGCTGATATGCAAATTGAAGATGTCACTGTTGAAGTACAACAGGATGAGGATACTGGTGTAGCTGGCGCTGAAGAGGAAGTTGGCGAGGAGGATTCTGATGGTGATGTGGTTTGTTTAAATCAGGCTCCGGGGGAGACAGTTGTTGTCCGTGGGATGAAAAATCCCATCATGGTCATGCCTGGGCAGAAGACCAAACATTCCACCTCTTTGGTCTGGCAATATTTCTATCCAAATCCGGACAACAACTGTCTTGCCATATGTACCATATGTAAAGGTGAAATAAGTAGGGGTAGGGACGTTAACCACCTAGGAACATCCTCCCTTATACGCCACCTACAGCGCGTTCATAAAAAGTTACTGTCAAGTTCAGAAACTTTGGCTAAGACCGTAAGCAGTCCAGGGACACCTAAATCCCTTTTTCCTGTTTTATCCAAGGAATCGGTGTATGAGGAGGATGAGAACGACATCTTGCCTCCGTAGAGCCAGTTTGTGCAGGGACAGATTAATTGCCAGCTTGTTTTGTGGGGGCCCAAACGAACCAATCATTTCAGCAACAGTCATGTGGCAGACCCTGGCACTGAAATGATTGGTTTGTTAAGTGTGCATGTCCTATTTATACAACATAAGGGTGGGTGGGAGGGCCCAAGGACAATTCCATCTTGCACCTCTTTTTTTTCTTTGCATTATGTACTGTTTGGGGACTAGTTTTTCAAACTGCCATCCTGTCTGCCACTGCAGTGTCACTCCTAGATGGGTCACGTGTTTGTGCCGCCCACTCGTGTCGATTAGCATAGTCATCCAGCTACCTTGGTGCAACTTTTGGCCATAAAAACAATATTGTGAGATGTGAGGTGTTCAGAATACACTAGAAATTAGTGGAAATGAAGGTTATTGAGGTTAATAATAGCATAGGAGCAGAAAAACCTACAAATTCTGTGACGTTAGCTGTTTTTATGCTTTTTTTCAAAAATATACAGATCCAAAACACAAAACCCAGAACCCAAAACACGGAAGGGTGGTTTTGGAAAACCAATCCAGATCCAAAACACGAAGAAAGATCCAGATCCAAAACCAAAACATAAAACACTAAAAGTGGCCGGTGCACACCCCTAATAATTTCACATATAGATAGCAACATTTCAGTGCCTCCACACAACCGGCACTGTCTTCAGGATTAAAACATATCAAATAACCATACCTTGTTTAGAGTGTCACCCTTGCAACTGTGAATGCCTTCCCCAGAAGCAGACCTAGCACCCGGACTGGCGGTGTATATTGCATGACATCACTACTGCAGCGTGTAATACCGATCGACTCATCAGCATAGCAACTAGATTGACAGCACATTAGAAATTGAGCTACACTCGGCTACATACAAATGACATCACACCTTTCTGAGCAATATAATATAATAGCATACCCGCTTGAAGAGTGGCTTAATACATTATGCAAATAATCACAATCAAATATATCCTTATATTGTTCAGTTTATGGACAGCTGTGGCTGTTTGGCAGCTATGATTAAAAGCACCAAAAGGATCTATTTACTAAGCAGTGTTAGGAGACAGAGTGAAAAGTGATAAGAAAGTGATAAGGTGCCAGCCAATCAGCTCCCAACTGTCATCTCACAGGCTGTGTTTGAAAAATGCCAGTTGGGAGCTGATTGGCTGGCACCTTATCACTTTCTCATCACTTTTCACTCAGTCTCCTAACACTGCTTAATAAATAGACCCCTTAGTGTTAAATGCACAAAGTGTGCTAACATAACAGTTATTCTGCATAAATATGGACTAATCATCTGTTTATTTCATTTCATCCCTCAGGTATGTGACTTAATATATCATCCTACTTATTGCATCTATACTCTGCATAGACCTTTATGCCATCATGTGCGGTTTTAAATGTATGTGACTTCATAACTTGCATAGATTTGTTTTTACCTGTATAGTCTATATGGTTCAGTGAAGCATAGTTTATGGTATATATCTGGCCTGGTCTTTGCTCCAAATCAGAGCAAGTTATCTCCTTTGATCAGCAGACCAACTGACTCAGATGCAGCCTGTCTTAAGGTGGGTACACACCTGACAGATATATCTGCAGATGATGGTCGTTCATACACACAGAACGACCATCATCTGCATGCTGCAGCAGGTCGGGCCGGACTAGGGGCAGGTGGGGGCGTGGCCTAATCGCGGGTGATGTGGTCACAGTCCCTTAAAAAAAAAAACATTTACGATGGGGCACTGGGTGGCCATCAGCCCGGGGTGCACAGCCAAAGGGGGGCGCGATCAGCGTGATCGCTCCCCCATTTGGCATTGGAGCCTGCTCGGGCTGCTGCTTTAGCAGCCTCGGACAGTCTCTCAGTGCAGCCCAGCACACAGGAGCGTGTGCTGGGCTGCTGTGGATGGAGAGCTGTGCCGGACCCGGGTAAGTAGTACCCGCTCGTGGCTCTCCCCCCCTCTTGGCCCCCCTGTGTACGGGTGATCGGCTGATCACCCGAACACACTTGCCGATGAACAGATATGTCTACAGACATATCTGTTCATTGGCTGTGAAGCACAGCCAATGCGATATACCTGTGAATGGGGGCACGATATATTGGCCGATATATCTACTGTTAGTAATCAATTAGTCCTTTACCTGGCATTCACTAAATAAACCCCCTCTATTTACTTGTGCTGGCCCCGGCCTCCGATCTAGTTCTTGAATAGTGAAATTATTTTATAGCATCATATAATTTATATTAAACTGCCATCCTCTCGGCCACTGCAGTGCCACTATGTTTCTAAGATGTACTGTATTCTTTTAAACTGCCTTGTGTTTGTGCCACTGCTCTGTTGCTTAGTTAAGCCACCCAGCTCACTGCAGCCTTTGGCAAATGTTGGTGAAAATAATTTTGTGAGTTGTGAGGTTGTCAAAATTTACTGGAAATGATTGGAAATTAATGTTATTGTTGTTAATAATACTGTTAATTTAACATGATTCTAGCTTTTTTTATGTTTCAAAAATCCAAAACAGAATAAAAAAACATTTGAGGGTGGTTTTTCCAAAACCAAAACACGACAAAGATTTATAACCAAAACACGGGGCTCGACACAAATCTCTACTTTGCAATTGTAAACTTTGCCCCCTACAATATACTGTAATAGACTTTGTCCCAATTTACTATAATTTTTTTTCCAAACACTACATACTGTATAACAATAATTGCCCCTTCACTGTAATAATCATTGACCTCCTTCGCTATAGCAATCATTGCCTCAATCACTATAATAACCATTGCCTTCAATCACTATAAAATCATTGCCTCAATCACTATAATAATCATTGCCTCCAATCACGAGAATAATAATTTTCCCTAAACACTATAATAATAATAATATCTCAACTTCCCACCACCTGGCATTTCCGTTATACAGAAGACATTATATTGTGCACAATACAGGGCCGTCTGTATGACGCTCGGGAAGTTTTTCATAAAGAGAGATCATGTCAGGTTCAATACTTTTAAAATATACTACTTTGCACTTCCCTCCTCCCTTCCTCTGTGTATGGCCACCCAAGTTCCTTCACCACCTCCCCCCATCACACAATTACTATTCAACACCACTGAGCTCATTGTATGGCTCACCACCACCACCTAGGAAAACAGCTGACACAAGTTAGATAACTAGTTAAAAAGGGGTGCATGAGAAAATGTGATCACAAAAATGATTAATTATAAAAATTAATCATAATAAACAAAAAGCACTAATCCACGGCACTCACCATTCCTACATTTGGGGTGCAACATGGTATGTGACCACACTGTTTAAATAGAAATCACAGGGGCTCTGCACTCACCATAATAACTAACAATAATAATAATAGGTACTTTGCAACAGGTGTGCTTGGTAACTGTCTCTCATTTAAAAGCAAAGTTGCTATGAGCTTTAAACCTTGATAGCATACCCTGAGTTTAACACTAATGTGATGGCTATGTCCATGTTATAATTCTGAGCAATAGAGTAGGGACTTGCAGTGAAGTGGGGTCCCGTGACGATGGGCTGCAAGCTTAAGTGCATTGATCAATTCATGAACCAAAACCCCACTGTTTATTATGTTTATTATTATTATTGTTAGTTATTATGGTGAGTGCAGAGCCCCTGTGATTTATATATATATATATATATATATATATGCTGTATATATACACAGTATACATGCCAATAGCCCGGCACTCCCACAATCTTACTAATGTCCAACGGTGCCCTCTGGAAAGATTTTATATGAAACCAGATGACAACAAGCACCAGGACTCGTTTGAAATATATATATGTATTTGATGGACTGTTCAGCATTACACACACTGACACAGTGACAGACACACTGACAAAGACTACACACACATATACAGACACACAGGGCTGCCATCAGAAATTGTGGGGCCCAGTACAAACAAACAAAGCAGGCCCCCCCACCACCTCTACACACTGAGCTACCTCCTATATTTATTACACGCACACACACATATATAACCCAGATCAATCCCAAAAAAACTATTAATATACAAACCCCCCACAATACAATACTACAGACCCTAACCTACCTTCCCTACCTGATAAAATAGGTGCACACCCCCTCTGATATATTACATCCTTAAGCCTATCTCAATTCACAGATAATATTTAAGTATACACCCCCAGATACATTACTATACCTCTCATCCCCCCTTCCCATCCCTGATGCATAAGTATACACCCCCAGATACATTTACCTCACCCCTTCATACATTACAATACCCCCCAACCCAACTCACCCCCCCAGACAATGTTTACCCCCCATACATTACACCTCTCAACCCCCAGACAATATGGTTACCCCCCATACATTGCACCTCTCAACCCCCAGACAATATGTTTACCCCCCATACATTACACCCCTCAACCTACCTCACCAGGCTCCAGGTAATATAAGTATATACCCCCACCTCACCCACATAACATGAATAAGCACATCATTCACCCTAAGGTACTTACACACCGGCTTCTGCCTGCATGGGACATAGACAGGCCCGTCATAGCAGGAGGGGGCGGGGCTTCATAGAGGGGAGTAGACTCTGGAAAAAAACAGAGAGAAGGGACCTCACACTCCACCTGCCATAGAGACAGACAGGCCAGGCAGAGCAGGAGAGAGAGGAGGGGGCGGGACTCAGTTAGGGGGCGGGGAGAGGGGACTTAACTCGTCCCCTGCAGGGGGGAAAGAAGAACAGGTGGCCTTGCATAGACACAATGTCGCAGCTTGTTAATGGAGCAGTGCACTGCCCTCCTGCATGCCGCTAGTCACAGTGCTGATCCTAACCGCAAACCGCTCTGTATTTACAAGCAGACATCTCCCTGTAGCAGTTTCCAAGCAGGATCATCTGCATTGTGCGGGGCCCCCTCTGATCCCGGTACATAATTTCCGGCTGTACCCCCTGATGGCGGCAGTGACACAGACTTACTACACACACACCGACAGACACAAAGAATACACATGCACACCGACACAGACTACACACACATCAAGGCAAACAATGACAGCATCATTTATTAAAGAAACACCCACGCACCCCCTCACCTGCGGCTCCAAGAGAGAGCGCTGGGAATAGAGAGCCTCTCACAATGCAATGCCCCATCGAAACTGCCTAGAAGGAGCTGCGCGCTGCAACTACAGCGCCCCCTACATTCAGCCAGCAGCCCAGCCAGTTGCAAGTTAGCTGAACTCCGGCTGCTCCTTCTCTAATTCAGTTGTGCAGCAATGGAGCGGCGGCCAGGGGGGGGTTTCTAGGTACTCGGAAACCCCCCTGTGTGCACGTATGCAGCCAGGCCCCCTTACCTGAAGTGTGGCATAGTGGGGGCATAAAATTAATAATGGTGGCAATTGTGGTACAGAGAGGCACAATATTAATACTGGGGGCGGGGAGAGAGGTCCTCACACACTGCAGACTGCTGGGCAGATGGACAGGCTGGCCAGAGGAGAGCTGGAGACAGAATGAAAGGCTAGGGACCTGGTAAGGGGGCATTGAGAGCGTACCTAGATTTTCACATTGATGTTGCCCTGCTTCCAGGTGCTGTTGAGAGTCAGACAGTCCCATGGCTCAGGAGGTAAGGTTGGTTATCCACCACCACTCCCAGCAGGAGGCGGAGCCACGTTATCCGCCCCTGCTCCCGGCTAGCGGCACTCGGAAGTGCCAGCTATCTGAAATATACAGTATGACACCTTTCAGACTTGCATTCCACAATGGAACTTACGTACTGGAAGCTCGACTGCGGGCAACAATGTGAGCTGGCACAGCAGAAACTTACCCGCTGCCCCGGTGGCCCTATCCGCCGCTGGCCGTACTTCAAATCATGTGAGGGCAGCCAGACGGGTGCTCAGAAGCTTCAGTACAGAGCCACATGTCACACACTCCACCTCCTCGCTTCCATTCCAGGAACCAGGAGCAGCATCGAGCAGGAGCATGAGGTAACGCAGCAATCGCTCTGTCTACGGTCCTTCTCTTTTTGCCAGTGCTCAGCCCAGCTCCTCGGACAACTTCCTGCAAGATGGACGTTGGCCAATCAGCGGTCTCCCGCTGCCGGCCGTTGATTTGCTGACGGAGGTGCCGGCACTCAAGTCAAGCCTTCAGCAAACTGGAAAAAAAAATGTAGTGCTTGAACAAAGTGCCGGTATGTCATACTGTTACATACCGGCACACTTCGAGCACTGTATATGTGTATATATATATATATATATATATATATTTATATATAGACAAAAACAAACAGCGGCACTCATCGGAAAAAAGAATCCTGGACACAACAGTGTAGTTCAACGTTTCAGTCTTGGTAGACTTTTATCAAGAACAACATCAAAACACAAGTGAACATACCTTTATAGGACAGCGTGTAAAGTGTGGTGCATGGCCGCCCCTCCTGTCCAGCTCCGGGTGGGTGACGTCATCCGCATGCGGCCGACGCGTCACTCAGCACGTCATGGCGATCGGCGTGTGACGCAGTCAGTATGACTCACCCATTCCAGTGATAGACATCAGGTAGTGGGCGGTGAAGCATGTGCGGTAACCATGGTAACCTGAATGATATTACAGGGAACCACATAGGGTTATAGTGTTAGAGCATAAGGAAAAACCATTGTGCAATATGATATGTTATATCTATACAAAACATGGTGCAGTATAACTCAAGTATATGCAAAACAGAGTCCAAAGAGCGGACTCAAATGATAAAATATAAGTGACACGTAAGAACATATAACAAATATACAAGACACATAGGCCCTGATTCAGAGCCGCTCGTTAGCGGCAGTACGCTCGTTCCGAGCGATGTTCACACAACTGCTCATGCGTACGGTTTTTATTACGCATGCGCGAACCAGTCAGTGCGGCCGAAAATCGTTTGTACGCTATATAGCGAGTGCCTGCTAATATGAGTGACAGAATGAGGCATATGTGGGTGGTAACATGGGAAGGTGTTTGAAAACAGGGAGTGGAGATCAGAACGCAGGCGTGCTTAAAGGTCAAAACGGGCGTTTTATGGGTGTGCATAATTAAAACAGCAGCGTCATCCACCACGTCAGTTGGGTGTCTTTTAGCCAGAACTGCTCGCAATATAGCGGTTGAAAAAACCAACCCCAAGAATAGCGAGCAGTTCATACGCTGTTCGATGTACTCGATTAATCTAATAAATAGCGGACATGACATATGGTGCGAGCGGCCAGGGGGCGTTTTTATCAAATAAACGAGCGTATTTTTTGCTCGCTCGTTCAGACTTAGAGGTGTGAACAGACCGCAATGTGCGTACGGATCATTTGAATAGCCACCCCTTGTTTTTGAACGAACGACCGCAAATAGCGAACGGCTCTGAATCAGGGCCATAGTTTTGTAAAAATTGGTTAGGTAATCAATAACTATTGAAATCTGACAGTGCAGGAATGTCTATATAATGCATAGCAATCAGTCATAAAACATTGTTATTTAGGAAACGAGATGAAGTAAAAAAAAAATATATATATAGTGAATTGAGTATCATAAGCCAATAAATGAGGTACTCAAAAGACATCAAAGATATTACTGAAATGAGCCAATATATGAACTAAAGCCAAAGATATCATCCAAAACGAATCACCCAGCACCAGACCTGTCGTAGAGATGCACACGCACGGGGTGAAGTTAAATGTCCTTTTGTTTGGTTATTTTACAACACCTGGTATTCCTATGTGGTCCCCCTTCCAAGTACTAATCAGACCAAACACTGATTAGCTTCCAAGATCAGACAAGATTGGGCTTATCCAGTGCATGTATGGTTGTAACTGACCACTTGAATGTAGGATGCCAATACTTCCCCTCAGCCTTGTAAGCATAACCCGATATAACCCAAACATTGCTGAATAGCAGATCAAAATCAATATCTAGGGGTCATATACAGACTAGAAAAAATCTTTGGTGAGCCAAAAACAAACTCACAGACAAAAACGTGTAACACGTACACAAACTACTAAAGAACTTCGAGTTAGATACCCAACAGTATCCATGCACCAAGAGAATAGATACGAACATTGTACTGTACACTGTAATGAAATTTACAGAAAATTACTATAATGAAAAAAGGTAATATAAAGTAATAGCACCAAGGTTCAAAGAAAACATGCAAACGATAGGGTTTCAGAACTGCCTAGAAGGAGCTGCGCGCTGCCAATACAGCGCCCCCTACATTCAGCCAGCAGCCCAGCCAGTTGCAAGTTACCTGAACTCCGGCTACTCCTTCTCTAATTCAGCTGTGCAGCGATGGAGCGGCGGCCAGGGGGCTTTATAGGTACTCGGAAACCCCGCCTGCGTTCACGTATGCAGCCGGGCCCCCTTACCTGAAGTGTGGCATAGTGGGGGCATAAAATTAATAATGGTGGCAATTGTGGTACAGAGAGGCACAATATTAATACTGGGGGCGGGGAGAGAGGTCCTCACACACTGCAGACTGCTGGGCAGATGGACAGGCTGGCCAAAGGAGAGCTGGAGACAGAATGAAAGGCTAGGGACCCGGTAAGGGGGCATGGAGAGCGTACCTAGATTTTCACATTGATGTTGCCCTGCTTCCAGGTGCTGTTGAGAGTCAGACAGTCCCGTGGCTCAGGAGGTAAGGTTGGTTATCCACCACCACTCTCAGCAGGAGGCGGAGCCACGTTATCCGCCCCTGCTCCCGGCTAGCGGCACTCGGAAGTGCCCGCTATCTGAAATATACAGTATGACACCTTTCAGACTTGCATTCCACAATGGAACTTACGTACTGGAAGCTCGACTGCGGGCAACAATGTGAGCTGGTCCGGCCGAGGGGATTATGGAGCCGGCACAGCAGAAACTTACCCGCTGCCCCGGTGGCCCTATCTCCCACTGGCCGTACTTCAAATCGCATGAGTGCAGCCAGACGGGTGCTCAGCAGCTTCAGTACAGAGCCACACGTCACGCACTCTGCCTCCTCGCTTCCATTCCAGGAACCAGGAGCAGCATCGAGCAGGAGCATGAGGTAACGCAGCAATTGCTCTGTCTACGGTCCCTCTCTTTTTGCCAGTACTCTGCCCAGCTCCTCGGACAACTTCCTGCAAGATGGACGTTGGCCAATCAGCGGTCTCCTGCTGCCGGCCGTTGATTGGCTGACGGAGGTGCCGGCACTCAAGTCAAGCCTTCGCCCTCAGCAAACTGGAAAAAAAAATGTAGTGCTTGAACGAAGTGCCGGTATGTCATACCGTTACATACCGGCACACTTCGAGCACTGTATATGTATATATATATATATATATATATATATATATTTATATATAGACAAAAACAAACAGCGGCACTCATCGGAAAAAAGAATCCTGGACACAACAGTGTAGTTCAACGTTTCAGTCTTGGTAGACTTTTATCAAGAACAACATCAAAACACAAGTGAACATACCTTTATAGGACAGCGTGTAAAGTGTGGTGCATGGCCGCCCCTCCTGTCCAGCTCCGGGTGGGTGACGTCATCCGCATGCGGCCGACGCGTCACTCAGCACGTTATGGCGATCGGCGTGTGACGCAGTCAGTATGACTCACCCATTCCAGTGATAGACATCAGGTAGTGGGCGGTGAAGCATGTGCGGTAACCATGGTAACCTGAATGATATTACAGGGAACCACATAGGGTTATAGTGTTAGAGCATAAGGAAAAACCATTGTGCAATATGATATGTTATATCTATACAAAACATGGTGCAGTACAACTCAAGGATATGCAAAACAGAGTCCAAAGAGCGGACTCAAATGAAAAAATATAAGTGACACGTAAGAACATATAACAAATATACAAGACACATAGGCCCTGATTCAGAGCCGCTCGTTAGCGGCAGTACGCTCGTTCCGAGCGATGTTCGCACAACTGCTCATGCGTACGGTTTTTATTACGCATGCGCGAACCAGTCAGTGCGGTCGAAAATTGTTTGTACGCTATATAGCGAGTGCCTGCTAATATGAGTGACAGAATGAGGCATATGTGGGTGGTAACATGGGAAGGTGTTTGAAAACAGGGAGTGGAGATCAGAACGCAGGCGTGCTTAAAGGTCAAAACGGGCGTTTTATGGGTGTGCATAATTAAAACAGCAGCGTCATCCACCACGTCAGTTGGGTGTCTTTTAGCCAGAACTGCTCGCAATATAGCAGTTGAAAAAACCAACCCCAAGAATAGCGAGCAGTTCATACGCTGTTCGATGTACTCGATTAATCTAATAAATAGCGGACATGATGTATGGTGCGAGCGGCCAGGGGGCGTTTTTATCAAATAAACGAGCGTATGTTTTGCTCGCTCGTTCAGACTTAGAGGTGTGAACAGACCGCAATGTGTGTACAGGTTCATTTGAATAGCCACCCATTGTTTTTGAACGAACTACCGCAAATAGCGAACGGCTCTGAATCAGGGCCATAGTTTTGTAAAAATTGGTTAGGTAATCAACAACTATTGAAATCTGACAGTGCAGGAATGTCTATATAATGCATGGCAATCAGTCATAAAACATTGTTATCTAGGAAACGAGATGAAGTAAAAAAAAATATATATATATAGTGAATTGAGTATCATAAGCCAATAAATGAGGTACTCAAAAGACATCAAAGATATTACTGAAATGAGCCAATATATGAACTAAAGCCAAAGATATGATCCAAAACGAATCACCCAGCACCAGACCTGTCGTAGAGATGCACACGCACGGGGTGAAGTTAAATGTCCTTTTGTTTGGTTATTTTACAACACCTGGTATTCCTAGGTGGTCCCCCTTCCAAGTACTAATCAGACCAAACACTGATTAGCTTCTAAGATCAGACAAGATCAGGCTTATCCAGTGCATGTATGGTTGTAACTGACCACTTGAATGTAGGATGCCAATACTTCCCCTCAGCCTTGTAAGCATAACCCAATATAACCCAAACATTGCTGAATAGCAGATCAAAATCAATATCTACGGGTCATCTACAGACTAGAAAAAATCTTTGGTGAGCCAAAAACAAACTCACAAACAAAAACGGGTAACACGTACACAAACTACTAAAGAACTTTGAGTTAGATACCCAACAGTATCCATGCACCAAGAGAATAGATACGAACATTGTACTGTACACTGTAATGAAATATACAGAAAAATTACTATAATGAAAAAAGGTAATATAAAGTAATAGCACCAAGGTTCAAAGAAAACATGCAAACGATAGGGTTTCAGAACTGCCTAGAAGGAGCTGCGCACTGCCAATACAGCGCCCCCTACATTCAGCCAGCAGCCCAGCCAGTTGCAAGTTAGCTGAACTCCGGCTACTCCATCTCTAATTCAGCTGTGCAGCGATGGAGCGGCGGCCAGGGGGCTCTATAGGTACTCGGAAACCCCCCCTGCGTTCACGTATGCAGCCGGGCCCCCTTACCTGAAGTGTGGCATAGTGGGGGCATAAAATTAATAATGGTGGCAATTGTGGTACAGAGAGGCACAATATTAATACTGGGGGCGGGGAGAGAGGTCCTCACACACTGCAGACTGCTGGGCAGATGGACAGGCTGGCCAAAGGAGAGCTGGAGACAGAATGAAAGGCTAGGGAACCGGTAAGGGGGCATGGAGAGCGTACCTAGATTTTCACATTGATGTTGCCCTGCTTCCAGGTGCTGTTGAGAGTCAGACAGTCCAGTGGCTCAGGAGGTAAGGTTGGTTATCCACCACCACTCCCAGCAGGAGGTGGAGCCACGTTATCCGCCCCTGCTCCCGGCTAGCGGCACTCGGAAGTGCCCGCTATCTGAAATATACAGTATGACACCTTTCAGACTTGCATTCCACAATGGAACTTACGTACTGGAAGCTCGACTGCGGGCAACAATGTGAGCTGGTCCGGCCGAGGGGATTATGGAGCCGGCACAGCAGAAACTTACCCGCTGCCCTGGTGGCCCTATCTGCCACTGGCCGTACTTCAAATCGCATGAGTGCAGCCAGACGGGTGCTCAGCAGCTTCAGTACAGAGCCACACGTCACGCACTCTGCCTCCTCGCTTCCATTCCAGGAACCAGGAGCAGCATCGAGCAGGAGCATGAGGTAACGCAGCAATCGCTCTGTCTACGGTCCCTCTCTTTTTGCCAGTACTCAGCCCAGCTCCTCGGACAACTTCCTGCAAGATGGACGTTGGCCAATCAGCGGTCTCCTGCTGCCGGCCGTTGATTGGCTGACGGAGGTGCCGGCACTCAAGTCAAGCCTTCGCCCTCAGCAAACTGGAAAAAAAAATTTAGTGCTTGAACGAAGTGCCGGTATGTCATACCGTTACATACCGGCACACTTCGAGCACTGTATATATATATATATATATATATATATATATATATATATAGACAAAAACAAACAGCGGCACTCATCGGAAAAAAGAATCCTGGACACAACAGTGTAGTTCAACGTTTCAGTCTTGGTAGACTTTTATCAAGAACAACATCAAAACACAAGTGAACATACCTTTATAGGACAGCGTGTAAAGTGTGGTGCATGGCTGCCCCCTCCTGTCCAGCTCCGGGTGGGTGACGTCATCCGCATGCGACCAACGCGTCACTCAGCACGTCATGATGCTCGGCGTGTGATGCAGTCAGTATGACTCACCCATTCCAGTGATAGACATCAGGTAGTGGGCGGTGAAGCATGTGCGGTAACCATGGTAACCTGAACGATATTACAGGGAACCACATAGGGTTATAGTGTTAGAGCATAAGGAAAAACCATTGAGCAATTGGATATGTTATATCTATACAAAACATGGTGCAGTACAACTCAAGGATATGCAAAACAGAGTCCAAAGAGCGGACTCAAATGATAAAATATAAGTGACACGTAAGAACATATAACAAATACAAAGACACATAGTTTTGTAAAAATTGGTTAGGTAATCAATAACAGAGCCGTAACTAGACTTTTTGGTGCCCTGTGCCAGAAAGTGCATTGGCGCCCCCCTCATTTTTCAAAGGGACATAATGCACCCAAAAAAGGGCCATGGCTTCATGGGGAAGGGCCAGGGAAGAGATAGGAGAGGCCAGGAGATGCTGGGGATGAAATAACAGGCAGCTAAAAGCAAGAATAATAATTAACAGAAATTTGACAGACCCAAACAGCGCCCCCTGACCTGTGGTGCCCTGTGCGATGGCACCGGCCGCACTACCCTAGCTACTGCCCTGATCAATAACTATTGAAATCTGACAGTGCAGGAATGTCTATATAATGCATGGCAATCAGTCATAAAACATTGTTATCTAGGAAACAAGATGAAGTAAAAAAAAAAATATATATATACTGAATTGAGTATCATAAGCCAATATATGAGGTACTCAAAAGACATCAAAGATATTACTGAAATGAGCCAATATATGAACTAAAGCCAAAGATATGATCCAAAACCAATCATCCAGCACCAGACCTGTCGTAGAGATGCTCACGCACGGGGTGAAGTTAAATGTCCTTTTGTTTGGTTATTTTACAACACCTGGTATTCCTAGGTTGTCCCCCATCCAAGTACTACCCAGGCCAAATACTAATTAGCTTCCAAGATTAGACAAGTTCGGGCTTATCCAGTGCATGTATGGTTGTAACTAGGGTTGTGCACCTGCCACTTTTCGTGTTTTGTGTTTTGGTTTTGGATCTGGATCTTTCTTCGTGTTTTGGATCTGGATTAGTTTTGCCAAAACCACCCTTCCGTGTTTTGGGTTCTGGGTTTTGTGTTTTGGATCTGTATTTTTTTTTAAAAAGCATAAAAACAGCTAAAATCACAGAATGTGTTGGTTTTTCTGCTCCTATGCTATTATTAACCTCAATAACCTAAGCTGGATGACTATGCTAAGCGACACGAGTGGGCGGCACAAACACGTGACCCATCTAGGAGTGATACTGCAGTGGCAGATAGGATGGCAGTTTGAAAAACTAGGCCCCAAACTGTACATAATGCAAAGAACAAAAAGAGGTGCAAGATGGAATTGTCCTTGGGCCCTCCCACCCACCCTTATGTTGTATAAACAGGACATGCACACTTTAACAAAGCAATCATTTCAGCGCCAGGATCTGCCACACAACTGTGGCTGAAATGATTGGTTCGTTTGGGCCCCCACAAAACAAGCTGGCAATTAATCTGTCCCTGCACAAACTGGCTCTACGGAGGCAAGATGTCGTCCTCATCCTCCTCATCCACCGATTCCTCACCCTCTTCAGTGTTGTGTACATTCTCATCCTCACAGAGTATTAACTCGTCCCCACTGGAATCCACCACCATAGGTCCCTCTGTACTTTCTGGAGGTGGTCTCCCTGGAAGAGTTGATAATTCATTTTTATGAACATCATCTTCTCCACATTTTGTGGAAGCAACCTCCTACGCCTTTTGCTGACAAGGTTCCCGGCTGCCCTAAACACTCTTTCGGAGTACACACTGGAGGGGGGGGCAATTCAGGTAAAATAGAGCCAGTTTGTACAGGGGCCTCCAAATTGCCTCTTTTTCCTGCCAGTACAGGTATGGGCTGTCTGACATGCCTACTTGGATGCTGTCACCGATGTAATCCTCCACCATTCTGTCAATGGTGACAGTATCATATGTAGTGACAGTAGACATGTCAGAAATTGTTGCCAGGTCCTTCAGTCCGGACCAGATGTCCAAACTTGGTCCTACCTGCCCTGCATCACCGCCAGCAGGTTGCTTAGGATACCTAAGTTTTTTCCTGGCAGCCCAAGTTGCGGGAGAAAATGAAGAAGGAGCTGTTGATGTGTCACGTTCTGCTTCAGCTGACAGTGTTTTCACCAGCAGGTCTTTGCACCTCTGCAGGCTTGTGTCAGCTGGAAAGAGATACACCACATAGGCTTTAAACCTAGGATCAAGCACGGTGGCCAAAATGTAGTGGTCTGATTTCAACAGATTGACCACCCTGGAATCCTGGCAAAGCGAATGAAGGGCTTCATCCACAAGTCCCACATGCTGAGTGGAATCGCTCCGTCTTAGCTCCTCCTTCACTTTCTTCAGCTGCTTCTTCAAAAGCCTGATGAGGGGAATGACCTGACTCAAGCTGGCAGTGTCTGAACTGACTTCACGTGTGGCAAGTTCGAAGGGCTGGAGAACCTTGCACAACATGGAAATCATTTGCCTATGTCATAGGTGGATGTATAGGCTTGAATGTCCTTTTGCTGCTCCTCCAACCTCTGAAGCATATAGAGGGTTGAGTTCCACCGCGTCGCAACCTCTTGCTTCAGGTGATGGCGGGGCAAGTTCAAGAGTGTTTGCTGGCGCTCCAGTCTTCGGCACGCAGTCGCTGAATGGCGAAAGTGGCCAGAAATTTTTCGGGCCACCCAAAGCATCTCCTGCATGTCCCTGTCGCTTTTCAGAAAATTCTGCCCCACCAAGTTTATTGTGTGAGCAAAACATGGGACGTGCTGGAATTTGCCCAGATGTAATGCCCACACAATATTGGTGGCATTGTCAGATATCACAAATCCCCAGGAGAGTCTAAGTGGGGTAAGCCACTGGGCGATGATTTCCCTCAGTTTCTCTAAGAGGTTGTCGGCGGTGTGCCTCTTACTGAAACCGGTGATACACAGCGTAGCCTGCCTTGGAACGAGCTGGCGTTTCTGAGATGCTGCTACTGGTGACGCTGCTGCTGTTGCTGCGTAAGGTGATACATCTACCCAGTGGGCTGTCACAGTCATATAGTCCTTAGTCTGCCCTGTTCCACTTGTCCACATGTCCATGGTTAAGTGGACATTGGGTACAACGGCATTTTTCAGGACACTGAGGACACTTTTTCTGACGTTTCTGTACAGTCTCGGTATCGCCTGCCTTGTGAAGTGGAATCTAGACGGGATTTGGAACCGGGGACACACTACCTCCATCAATTGTCTAAATCCCACTGCACTAATGGCGGATACCGGACGCACGTCTAACACCAACATAGCAGTCAAGGCCTCAGTTATACGTTTTGCTTCAGGATGACTGCTGTCGTACTTCATCCTCCTCGCTAAGGACTGTTGGAGGGTCAATTGTTTAGTAAAAGTAGTGGTGTTCCTACTTCCTCTCTGGGATGATGAACGACTCCCAGCAGCAGCAACAGCGGCAGCAGGAGGTGTAGCAATGCAGGATCCTCTGGAGGAATCCTGGATAGGAGAGTCAGTCATGCCAGTGACATGGCCTGCAGGACTACTTCCGATCCTGACTAAGGAGGAAATTGACGAGAAGGGAGTTGACGGTGTGGTTTGCAGGCGCTTGGATATAACAGGGCAACGGGATTTAGGTGTCCCTGGACTGCTTACGGTCTTAGCCAAAGTTTCTGAACTTGACAGTAACTTTTTATGAACGCACTGCAGGTGCCGTATAAGGGAGGATGTTCCTAGGTGGTTAACGTCCCTACCCCTACTTATTTCTCCTTTACATATGGTACATATGGCAAGACAGTTGTTGTCCGGATTTGGAAAGAAATATTGTCAGAACAAAGAGGTGGAATGTTTGGTCTTCTGCCCAGGCATGACCATGATGGGCTTTTTCATCCCACGGACAACAACTGTCTCCCTCGGAGCCTGATTTAAACAAACCACATCACCATCAGAATCCTCCTCGCCAACTTCCTCCTCAGCGCCAGCTACACCAGTATCCTCATCCTGTTGTACTTCAACAGTGACATCTTCAATTTGCATATCAGCAAGTGGACTGTGGGTGCTCCTTTCAGCACTTGCAGGGGGTGTGCAAATGGTGGAAAGAGCCACCTCTTCCCGTCCAGTGCTGGGAAGGTCAGGCATTGCAACCACCACCACACTTGGACTCTCCTTGGGGATTTGTGATATCTTCTTAGAACGTACAGTACTTCGCTGTGCTTTTGCCAGCTTAACTCTTTTGATTTTTTTAGTGGGAGGAGGGCTTCCATCGTCATGTGAAGCTGAACCACTAGTCATGAGCATAGGGAAAGACCTTAGCCATTCCTTGCCACTCCGTGTCGTAAATGGCATATTGGCAAGTTTACCTTTCTCTTCAGATGATTTAAATGTTTTTTTCAAGGTCATTTTCCTGAACTTTGTCATTTGGGATTGTATGTGCCCTCTACTATGACATTGGGCATCGGCCTTGGCAGACGACGTTGATGGCATGTAATCGTCTATGTCATGACTAGTGGCAGCAGCTTCAGCACTAGGAAGAAGTGGTTCTTGATCTTTCCCTATTTTATTTTTATCGGAGAAAGTTTGGTCCTCCATTTATGTTATATTGATATATACGCGCGGCTAAGGCGCACACAAACACAGAAAATAATTTTTTATTTTTGTTGGAGACTAGTGCACTTTGTGGGTTACTCCACCCTTTAAGAAATGAGCCAGCCGGCCCTTTACTTATGGGACACAGGCGCACGTTTGGCGCTGCTCCTTTGTTGATGCACGTGCAGCCACAGTACATACAATTCACAAACACAGAATTTTTTTTTTTATTTTGTTTGGAGTGCCCTTTGGGGGTTACAGCACCCTTTAGCGGTCAATCCAGCCGGCCCTTTATTTATGGGACACAGGTGCACGCTTGGCACTACTTTGTTGATGCACGTGCGGCTACTGCGCACACAATTCGCAAACACAAAAAAATATATTTTTTTATTTTGTTTGGAGTGCCCTTTGGGGGTTACAGCACCCTTTAACGGACAAGCCAGCCGGCCTTTTACTTATGGGACACAGGCGCACGCTTGGCGCTGCTCCTTTGTTGATGCACGTGCAGCCACAGTGCACACAATTCACAAACACAGAAAATTATTTATTTTTTTTGCACGGGGGGAGCACCCCTGATGGACAGAGCACCCCCTGGACAACACTACAGCACCCCTTTAGGACTGGGACACTGCACAGGACTTTGGAGTGGACACAGCCCCTATGGACAACTGACTGCACAACACAGTCCAGCCAGCCCCTATGGACTTTGAAGTAGTGGACACAGCCCCTATGGACAACAGCAGCACAGTGCAGCACAGCACAGCACAACACTACACTGTACTACACTACACTACACAGCCCAGCCAGCCCTAACTCCCACCCTCCCTCTTCACTGTCAACAGCCGAGTGAGAAAATGGCGCCGACGCGGGTACCTTATATAGGATCCAAAACCCACGAGACTCGGAAGGCGGGATGATGACGTTTTGCCTCGATTTCAGATCCAAGTCAGGCGGAAAAAGTCGAGCCTGACTCGGATCGGACTCGGATCGGGGGGGCTCGGGGGGGTTCGGATTTTAGAAATCTGAACCCGCTCACCCCTAGTTGTAACTGACCACTTGAATGTAGGATGCCAATACTTCCCCTCAGCCTTGGAAGCATAACCCGATATAACCTGAACATTGCTGAATAGCAGATCAAAATCAATATCTAGGGGTCATATACAGACTAGAAAAAATCTTTGGTGAGCCAAAAACAAACTCACAGACAAAAACATGTGTAACACATACACAAACTACTAAAGAACTTCGAGTTAGATACCCAACAGTATCCATGCACCAAGAGAATAGATACAAACATTGTACTGTACACTGTAATGAAATATACAGAAAAATTACTTTAATGAAAAACGGTAAGATAAAGTAGTAGCACCAAGGTTCAAAGAAAACATGCAAACGATAGGGTTTCGTTAAGACCAAATGGGGCCACGGTGTTCATGTCATGTATCCAACAGGCTTCAAGTTGCATCAATCGTTTGTCTCTATCTCCCCCTCTTTTTGATATTGGCACATGGTCGGTAAATTTATGTCTTAGTGTGGCCAAAGGGTGCTTCCGTTCCTTGAAATGTCTCGCCACTGGTTGGTCATTCTCTCTGCCATCAAGGGCCTGTCTTATGGCGGTGCGGTGTTGCGCCATCCTTATTATTGCTGTACATGAAGTTTTTCCTATATATGTAAGGCCACAGGGACATCGGATCATGTAGATGATAAATCTAGTCATGCAATTGAGTACGTGTCTGATGGGAATCCTCTTTCCGGAGTGTGGATGAACCACATCTGGTCCTGTTTCCATATACCTGCAAGTGGTACAACCAATACACTTGTAACAGCCAGGTTTACGTGAGAGGAAATTGCTTGCCATAGGTGCTTCAATTGTGGATACATCGTTGTGTACAAGCCAGTCCTTTAAACTTTTCTCTCTCCAGTACCCCATCATGATTCTAGACATGTGCAAAGGCTTGAGACTGGAATCCGTGTTGACAACTGGCCAGAATTTTTTAACAGTTGTATTGATATGTTTGCTTGCAGAGTTATATTGTGTAATGAACATGGTTGGAGTCTTGTTTGTTTTAGTTGTAAAAGATGGATTGTCTGGTTTTCTGCTGTTGTTAATGGCTCTAGCTTTAGCTTTTAACAAATCTTTTAACTTATATCCCCTGTTCAGAAACTTGGTCATCATGATGTCCAATGCTTTATCAGCCATGTCAGTGTTACTTGTAATCCTTAGGACGCGAAGGAATTGGGAGTAAGGTAAACTCCTTATTAGAGACATAGGCTGATGACTCCCTGCATGTAGGAGTGTGTTGCAATCTGTAGGTTTGGTATAGATGTTAGTAGAAAAGGAAGTACCATCCCAGCTGATATCAATATCCAAAATGTATGTTCTCAGAACTGCATTCATACGTGAATTTAATATATTCATGCATTTGATTGATGTTGTCCATGGCTGAAATGAACTGTTGTGAAGTGCCCGACCATAATACGAAGATATCATCTATGTATCTTATAAAATAAAGAAAGTGATCACTGAACTCAGAATTAAGTAGAAAAACAGCCCTTTCCACATAAAACATGTAGATATTGGCAAGGCCGGCGCCACGTGAGAACCCTTGGCACAGCCTCTTTTTTGTAAATAGAACAGGTTGTCAAAAAGAAAATAGTTCCTTGTGAGAGTTTTCTCAAGAAGTTGTATGTACAGCTGAATATTCGTACCATTGTACTCTAGTTTAGCTAGCAAAAACCTTTCCATGCTTTCTAATCCCTGTGTATGGGGAATGCTGGTGTACAATGATACAACATCTATTGTACAGATTAATAAGTTTTCAGGTAATTGATTCAACTGATGTAATTTTTCAAGAAAAGTGTTGGTATCTTTGAGAAAAGTTGGTTCCTCCATGATTAGTGGTTGGAAAAAAAAATCTAAAAATTTGGATACCGAGCTGTACAGAGATCCTCTAGCGGAAATTATAGGGTGTCCAGGGGGAGACTGTAGGGATTTATGGACTTTTGGTAAGGTATAAATGAGAGGTACAACTGAATAAGATGTTTTTAGTTTAATACTGGTGTTGTTATCAATCCACTTCTTAATCACTGCCTCATCAAGTAGTGCATCTAGTTCATTTTTATAAATAAAGGTTGGATCGTAGTCTAGTTTCACATATACATTCTCATCACTGAGCTGTTTATAAATCTCAGTTTTGTATGCATTCATATCTTGGAGGACAATTGCCCCTCCTTTGTCTGCTGGCCTAATTACAATGTTTTTGTCTGTACTGAGAGAATGTAATGCTTGGAATTTATCTTTACTCAAGTTATAATGTGGAAAAACTGTCGTTTTATTAACCATGGAAACGTCCTGATCTACCAATCTGATAAAACTTTTTATGGAAGCGTTAAATGATTGTGGTTCAAAAGTGGTTGGTTTGTCTACTGGGCCTTTAGAGTAAGATGGGCTGTCATTATTAGCATCTGAGAAAAATTCTTTTAGTTTAAGATTTCTGTGGAAATTCCATAAATCTTTTTTCCACAGAAAGTTGTCATAAGAACATGTAGGCACAAATGATAACCCTTTATTCAAGAGCTTCATCTCTGTGTCTGTAATGTTTTTATCAGATAAGTTAATAATTAAGTTCTCTTTTTGTAGATCTTTTTTATTGTCCCTCTCCCTCTGCCCTCCCCGTCTCGTGCGGGCCCTCCTCCTTTTTGGGCCCATGTGGCCACCCCTAAAGGGGGTCATTGGGAAGTTGATGAGGGGACACTATCAGTGTCACTTTGGGATGAATTGGCAGCACTGGATTGATCAGTTTCAAAAATGTAATTTGTTTTTGGTATATCTAGTTCTCTGCACCCGGTTGAATGGGGTTCTTCCTATTGCCCAGGAATATACCCGCTGTTCCTGATAATCCGTATTAACTTTGACAAGTTTTTCTTTTTTATATTTGATTAAATCTTTTTTATATTGGCCTATTTGGCTATTGAGTTTGGATAACCAGTCACAGCTGGTGTCATTGGTAAATGTTGGTTTATGAAGAGTCTCAAAGCTATACATTGTTTCTTTATATATATATATATATATATATGCAAGAAGTGAAAACAAGTGCCTTATAGTGTAAAATATTTAGATACTGGTAACACGCAACAACACACATATAGAATTACGTACCGTATCACCCTAGAAGGTGGGCATGTAGTAATGGGTCTTTTAGGGATATCCCTTCTGGTCCCTCTCGTGGTTCAGTTTAAGGTTTGACACAGGACCCAGTCAGTTATAGGGAGATAAATAACACTCTCAGTAGTACAAACAGTTTGTTACAAGCACAAAAAAGACATAAAAAATGTGCAATTACATTAAAATAAATGTCAGTAGGCTTATCTGAGTGAGTAGCTGACAGTCAGTAAGCGAGGGTAACTTGGTCCTTAGACTAGGGTGATATGGTACACAATTCTATATGTGTGTTTTGTGTTACCAGTACCTAAATATTTTACACTAAGGGCCATATTCAATTAGGCTGCGAAAACCAGTTATCGGAGATACTTTTTCACCGATGACGTCATTTTCGCCGATTCCACTTTTCCCCGTATTTGGCCGACTTTTCACCGATGCGAACAGTCAATGCGTCAGACCCGGCGAAAAAATATCACCTAGGAATAGGTGGTGAGAAAAAGTGCAGAATTTGGGTTTTGGGGTGCAGACTTCCAAAAACCTCCCTGCACCCCTTGGATAGTCCCCTAAAGGTGATCTGTGTAAATTTGTTTTATAAAAATACCTTAGGAGACCCCAAAAAAGTACTTTCATTTTGGGGGCAAAAAAAAACAAAGTTGGAGGACAACCTAGCGAAATAGATTAAGGGGGATCCCCAAGTAGGCCCCAGGTGTTTTTTTGATTGCAGGTGGTTGTGGCAGGTGGATTTTTCATGTTTTTTAATTCTTCACATTAGCCACTTTAAAATATACTATCCCCCATTTTCATGTACCCCAAATTTGATGGGACTACTTATTTTGCAAAAATAACTTCCTAAATGCTATTCTTCACCTCTTTCTTAAAAGTGCAAAACGGCAACTATTGAGAGCGTTTAAAGACCCCACATACCTTTAGCAGGCTATTCAGGGGTACCCATAGTGATCACCCATGTCAGAACATCTTTTGGGGGGGTGCCAGCCTGATTTCCCCAAAAATGACTGGACTGTTCGCTGATTTTTAATTCACCGGGTCCCGTTTTTCGACGATTTTGGAATTGAATACGGGGTTAAGCGGGGACGCGCGCTGTAAGTTTTCGATGGCAAAACCTCAGATGATGGCAAAAAGTCCGGCCACAGACTTTTTGCTCCCAATTGAATACGGGCCTATAAGGCGCTTGTTTTCACTTGTTGTATTTTCATTAGGGGTGTGCACCGGACACTTTTCGTGTTTTGTGTTTTGGTTTTGGATCTGGATCTTTCTTCGTGTTTTGGATCTGGATTGGTTTTGCCAAAACCACTCTTCCGTGTTTTGGGTTCTGGGTTTTGTGTTTTGGATCTGGATTTTTTCTTAAAAAATAAAAAAACCCCGCTAAAATCACATAAATGGGCCTTTTTTTGTTCCTACGCTATTAATAACCCCAATAACATTAATTTCCACTCATTTCCACTCTATTCTGAACACCTCACACCTCACAATATTGTTTTTAGGCCAAAAGGTTGTACCGAGGAAGCTGGATGACTATGCTAAGCGACACAAGGGGGCGGCACAAACACGTGGCCCATCTAGGAGTGGCACTGCAGTGGCAGACAGGAAGCCAATCAGCGTTATGGTGCCCATTTGCATGTAGCACGAACCCGGGAGATCCGTGCTACATGCATCTGTGTGATTGGCACAGAGCAATGACAGGTCCGTGAGACCCGTCTGTGCTGCTGTGGTAAAAAAAAAAAAAAAAAACCTGTGTAAAAAAAGAAAAAAATGGCGTGCACCCCCCCAAAAAAGAGCAACCAGCCCCGGGCATTAGTAACCCAGTGCTGGGTGTGCTTAAATACAGGGGACAAACGACGTAGGGGTCCCCTGTACTTAAGCACAACCAGCACCGGGCTAGTCAGAACCAGCGCTGGTTGCCAAAATACGGGGGACAAACGACGTAGGGGTCCCCTGTATTCTGCGCAACCAGCTCTGGGCTCTGATCCGGTCCTGGTTCTGGAAATATAGGGGACAAAAAATGAGTAGGGTTCCCCTGTATGTTCCAGAACCAGCACTGGACTTTTTCTAGCGGGGGGCTGATGCCACAGCCAGGGGAGCCCTTTCACCGGGCCCCCCAGCCGCAGCATCAACCTTGACCGCTAGTCAGCCCAGGCCGGGGATCCCTGGAGAGCTGGGGACCCCCCCAATAAAGGGGTCACCCTCTCCAGGGCACCCCAGGCCCAGGCTGATAGCCCGGGGCTATCCCCGCCACCCCTGGTGGCGGTGGGTGGCGGGTTGATTGTGTGGTGTGGTGTAAATAAAGAATATCAAACATTGTCTTTACAAGTAGAACTGCAAGTCCCAGCTAGCCTGCCCCGCATGCTGGTACTTGGAGAACCACAAGTACCAGCATGCAGGGCATTAAGGGCCCACTAGTACCTGTAGTTCACCTGTAAAAAAAATGTTTAAAAAAACACAGGACACACACACCGTGACAGTATAAGTTTATTAAACATACATACACACACACACATGTACACATACTCACCTATGTAACCTGTAGCATCGGTCCACTTGTCCGGTAAAGTATCCCTAGGGGACCTGTGAAAAAAAACATACTCACCATCTCCTATGCGAGGTTCTGTCCTCTTCGTTCCAAAGTAGTCATCCCCGGACTTGGCAAAAAAAAAAAACGAAAACGCGATCCACGAACTTAGTACCGTTCTATAGAACGGTACTTCCCGAATGAGAGCTTAGCGGCGGGGTATCACCATGGAAACCCCGCTGCTAAGCGTTCATTGGCTGAGAGAGGTCATCTCCCGTCTCTCAGCCAATGAACGGCTCCCTCCATTGTAGTCAATGGTGGGAACCGCAGGGTAAACTTTAATAACCTTGCGGCTCCCAGCATTGACTACAATGGAGGGAGCCGTTCATTGGCTGAGAGAGACGGGAGATGGCCTCTCTCAGCCAATGAACGCTTAGCAGCGGGGTTTCCATGGTGATACCCCGCCGCTAAGCTCTCATTCGGGAAGTACCGTTCTATAGAACGGTACTAAGTTCGTGGATCGCGTTTTCGTTTTTTTTTTTTTGCCAAGTCCGGGGATGCCTACTTTGGAACGAAGAGGACAGAACCTCGCATAGGAGATGGTGAGTATGTTTTTTTTCACAGGTCCCCTATGGATACTTTACCGGACAAGTGGACCGATGCTACAGGGTTACATAGGTGAGTATGTGTACATGTGTGTGTGTGTGTGTGTGTGTGTGTGTATGTATGTTTAATAAACTTATACTGTCACGGTATGTGTGTCCTGTGTTTTTTTTAAACATTTTTTTACAGGTGAACTACAGGTACTAGTGGGCCCTTAATGCCCTGCATGCTGGTACTTGTGGTTCTCCAAGTACCAGCATGCGGGGCAGGCTTGCTGGGACTTGCAGTTCTACTTGTAAAGACAATGTTTGATATTCTTTATTTACACCACACCACACAATCAACCCGCCACCCACCGCCACCAGGGGTGGCGGGGATAGCCCCGGGCTATCAGCCTGGGCCTGGGGTGCCCTGGAGAGGGTGACCCCTTTATTGGGGGGGTCCCCAGCTCTCCAGGGATCCCCGGCCTGGGCTGACTAGCGGTCAGGGCTGATGCTGCGGCTGGGGGGCCCGGTGAAAGGGCTCCCCTGGCTGTGGCATCAGCCCCCCGCTAGAAAAAGTCCAGTGCTGGTTCTGGAACATACAGGGGAACCCTACTCATTTTTTTCCCCTGTATTTCCAGAACCAGGACCGGATCAGAGCCCAGAGCTGGTTGCGCAGAATACGGGGGACCCCTACGTCGTTTGTCCCCCGTATTTTGGCAACCAGCTCTGGTTCTGACTAGCCCGGTGCTGGTTGTGTTTAAGTACAGGGGACCCCTATGTCGTTTGTCCCCTGTATTTAAGCACACCCAGCACTGGGTCACTAATGCCCGGGGCTGGTTGCTCTTTTTTTGGGGGGGGGGACGCCATTTTTTTCTCTTTTTACACAGGTTTTTTTTTTTTTATTTACCACAGCAGCACAGACGGGTCTCACGGACCCGTTAGTGCTCTGTGTCAATGACACAGATGCAAGTAGCACGGATCTCCTGGTCCGTGCGTGCATCTGTGTCATTGAAATACACAGCAGCACAGACGGGTCTCACTGACCCATCTGTGCTCTGTGTCACTGTCAATCACACAGATGCATGTAGCACGGATCTCACGAGTCCGTGCTACATGCAAATGAGCACCATAATGCTGATTGGCTGAGAGCCGTGACAGACGGCTCTGTCAGCCAATCAGCACTTTGCCCATTAAAGGCAAAGGCATTTTTTTTTAAATGGCCGCTCGAGGCAAAACCTCGAGATCCGACAGCAGATCTCGAGGTTTTGCCTCGGGAGAGGGATCCGGGGCAGACAGGGAGATCCGAGCTTGGGCTCGGATCGCCCCGGATCCCCGAAGTTCGGGTGGGTTCGGTTCTCAGGGAACCGAACCCGCTCATCCCTAATTTTCATAAACATTTAGGACCATACAACAGAGGTCCTACTTGGGAAACCTTGAGCTGCTACCTTCAAGATTGGGAATATAGGACCTGATTCAGACCCGCTCGCAAGATGCGATCGCTCACTGGCAGAAAGGGGCCGGATATGTAAATTAAGCGCTCGCACTGCGTCACATAAGGATGCCCACTGTGTGTTAGCAAGATACGGAAAACTGCGCTCGCAAGTGTTTGATGATGCCCCCTTGCCACTCACAACACACTTCATCTCCGGGAAATGTATGATTAATCGGGACCATCGAGAGCCATCGAAGCTGCTCGCAGCCTTTGGGGTCGCCTTAGCCTGCTGCAAGCACAGCGATCAGCGCTGGCTGAAATACATGTTGGTGACATGTACAATGACGCTACTTTGCTAATTATGCACGCCCTTTAAATGCCGTTTTGGCGGCCAGACACACCTGCGTTCGCACATCCACTCCCCCGTTTACAAGCACCTTCCCCTGTTACCACCCACAAACAGCATTATCTGTCACTCAAAGCAGCGATCTGATACTGGCTTACATATATATATACTTAGCCAGAGGACGTGGCACTTGAGAACTTTATCATCATCTTTAATAATTTCTAGGGGTGAGCGGGTTCAGATTTCTGAAATCCGAACCCCCCCAAGCCCCCCCGATCCGAGGCCGATCCGAGTCAGGCTCGACTTTTCCCGCCTGACTCGGATCTGAAATCGAGGCAAAATGTCATCATCCCACCTTCCGTGTCTCGCGGGTTTTGGATCCTATATAAGGTACCCGCGTCGGCGCCATTTTCTCACTCTGCTGTGGACAGTGAAGAGGGAGGGTGGGAGTTAGGGCTGGCTGGGCTGTGTAGTGTAGTGTAGTTTAGTGCAGTGTAGTGTTGTGCTGTGCTGTGCTGCGCTGTGCTGCTGTTGTCCATAGGGGCTGTGTCCACTCCTTCAAAGTCCATAGGGGCTGGCTGGACTGTGTTGTGCAGTCAGTTGTCCATAGGGGCTGTGTCCACTCCAAAGTCCTGTGCAGTGTCCCAGTCCTAAAGGGGTGCTGTAGTGTTGTCCAGGGGGTGCTCTGTCCATCAGTGGTGCTCCCCCCAAGTGCAAAAAAAAATTATATTTTTTCTGTGTTTGTGAATTGTGTGCACTGTGGCTGCATGTGCATCAACAAAGGAGCAGCGCCAAGCGTGCGCCTGTGTCCCATAGGTAAAAGGCCGGCTGGCTTGTCCGTTAAAGGGTGCTGTAACCCCCAAAGGGAACTCCAAACAAAATAAAAAAATATATTTTTTTGTGTTTGTGAATTGTGTGCGTAGTAGCCGCACGTGCATCAACAAAGGAGCAGCGCCAAGCGTGCGCCTGTGTCCCATAAATAAAGGGCCGGCTGGATTGACCGCTAAAGGGTGCTGTAACCCCCAAAGGGCTCTCCAAACAAAATAAAACATTTTTTTCTGTGTTTGTGAATTGTGTGCACTGTGGCTGCACGTGCATCAACAAAGGAGCAGCACCAAGCGTGCGCCTGTGTCCCATAAGTAAAAGGCCAGCTGGCTTGTCCGTTAAAGGGTGCTGTAACCCTTAAGGGCACTCCAAACAAAATAAAAAAATATATTTTTTTGTGTTTGTGAATTGTGTGCGCAGTAGCCGCACGTGCATCAACATAGTGCCAAGCGTGCACCTGTGTCCCATAAATAAAGGGTCGGCTGGATTGACCGCTAAAGGGTGCTGTAACCCCCAAAGGGCACTCCAAACAAAATAAAAAAAAATATTTTTTTGCGTTTGTGAATTGTGTGCGCAGTAGCCGCACATGCATCAACAAAGAAGTGCCAAGCGTGCGCCTGTGTCCTATAAATAAAGGGCCGGCTGGATTGACCGCTAAAGGGTGCTGTAACCCCCAAAGGGCACTCCAAACAAAATAAAAAAATAGTTTCTGTGTTTGTGAATTGTGTGGTCTGTAGCTGCACGTGCATCAACAAAGGAGCAGCGCCAAGCGTGCGCCTGTGTCCCATAAGTAAAGGGCCGGCTGGCTCATTTCTTAAAGGGTGCTGTAACCCACAAACTGCACTAGTCTCCAACAAAAATAAAAAATTATTTTCTGTGTTTGTTTGCGCCTTAGCCGCACGTATATATCAAAATAACATAAATGGAGGACCAAACATTCTCCGATAAAAATAAAATAGGGATAGATCAAGAACCACTTCTTCCTAGTGCTGAAGCTGCTGCCACTAGTCATGACATAGACGATAACATGCCATCAACGTCGTCTGCCAAGGCCGATGCCCAATGTCATAGTAGAGGGCACATACAATCCCAAATGACAAAGTTCAGGAAAATGACCTTGAAAAAAACATTTAAATTATCTGAAGAGAAACGTAAACTTGCCAATATGCCATTTACGACACGGAGTGGCAAGGAACGTCTAAGGTCTTTCCCTATGTTCATGACTAGTGGTTCAGCTTCACATGACGATGGATGCCCTCCTCCCTCTAAAAAAATCAAAATGAGTTAAGCTGGCAAAAGCACAGCGAAGAACTGTGCATTCTAAGAAGATATCACAAATCCCCAAGGAGAGTCCAAGTGTGGTGGCGGTTGCGATGCCTGACCTTCCCAGCACTGGACGGGAAGAGGCGGCTCTTTCCACCATTTGCATGCCCCCTGCAAGTGCTGAAAGGAGCACCCACAGTCCACTTTCTGATATGCAAATTGAAGATGTCACTGTTGAAGTACAACAGGATGAGGATACTGGTGTAGCTGGCGCTGAAGAGGAAGTTGGCGAGGAGGATTCTGATGGTGATGTGGTTTGTTTAAATCAGGCTCCGGGGGAGACAGTTGTTGTCCGTGGGATGAAAAATCCCATCATGGTCATGCCTGGGCAGAAGACCAAACATTCCACCTCTTTGGTCTGGCAATATTTCTATCCAAATCCGGACAACAACTGTCTTGCCATATGTACCATATGTAAAGGTGAAATAAGTAGGGGTAGGGACGTTAACCACCTAGGAACATCCTCCCTTATACGCCACCTACAGCGCGTTCATAAAAAGTTACTGTCAAGTTCAGAAACTTTGGCTAAGACCGTAAGCAGTCCAGGAACACCTAAATCCCTTTTTCCTGTTTTATCCAAGGAATCGGTGTATGAGGAGGATGAGAACGACATCTTGCCTCCGTAGAGCCAGTTTGTGCAGGGACAGATTAATTGCCAGCTTGTTTTGTGGGGGCCCAAACGAACCAATCATTTCAGCAACAGTCATGTGGCAGACCCTGGCACTGAAATGATTGGTTTGTTAAGTGTGCATGTCCTATTTATACAACATAAGGGTGGGTGGGAGGGCCCA
Organism: Taudactylus pleione; assembly: GCA_031769625.1. NCBI lineage: Eukaryota > Metazoa > Chordata > Amphibia > Anura > Myobatrachidae > Taudactylus > Taudactylus pleione. The sequence goes on from JAUIMM010000391.1 coordinate 10,940,209, forward strand.
AGGACAATTCCATCTTGCACCTCTTTTTTTTCTTTGCATTATGTACTGTTTGGGGACTAGTTTTTCAAACTGCCATCCTCTCTGCCACTGCAGTGTCACTCCTAGATAGGCCACGTGTTTGTGCCGCCCACTCGTGTCGATTAGCATAGTCATCCAGCTACCTTGGTGCAACTTTTGGCCATAAAAACAATATTGTGAGGTGTTCAGAATACACTAGAAATGAGTGGAAATGAAGGTTATTGAGGTTAATAATAGCATAGGAGCAGAAAAACCTACAAATTCTGTGACGTTAGCTGTTTTTATGCTTTTTTTCAAAAATATACAGATCCAAAACACAAAACCCAGAACCCAAAACACGGAAGGGTGGTTTTGGAAAACCAATCCAGATCCAAAACACGAAGAAAGATCCAGATCCAAAACCAAAACATAAAACACTAAAAGTGGCCGGTGCACACCCCTAATAATTTCACATATAGATAGCAACATTTCAGTGCCTCCACACAACCGGCACTGTCTTCAGGATTAAAACATATCAAATAACCATACCTTGTTTAGAGTGTCACCCTTGCAACTGTGAATGCCTTCTCCAGAAGCAGACCTAGCACCCGGACTGGCGGTGTATATTGCATGACATCACTACTGCAGCGTGTAATACCGATCGACTCATCAGCATAGCAACTAGATTGACAGCACATTAGAAATTGAGCTACACTCGGCTACATACAAATGACATCACACCTTTCTGAGCAATATAATATAATAGCATACCCGCTTGAAGAGTGGCTTAATACATTATGCAAATAATCACAATCAAATATATCCTTATATTGTTCAGTTTATGGACAGCTGTGGCTGTTTGGCAGCTATGATTAAAAGCACCAAAAGGATCTATTTACTAAGCAGTGTTAGGAGACAGAGTGAAAAGTGATAAGAAAGTGATAAGGTGCCAGCCAATCAGCTCCCAACTGTCATCTCACAGGCTGTGTTTGAAAAATGCCAGTTGGGAGCTGATTGGCTGGCACCTTATCACTTTCTCATCACTTTTCACTCAGTCTCCTAACACTGCTTAATAAATAGACCCCTTAGTGTTAAATGCACAAAGTGTGCTAACATAACAGTTATTCTGCATAAATATGGACTAATCATCTGTTTATTTCATTTCATCCCTCAGGTATGTGACTTAATATATCATCCTACTTATTGCATCTATACTCTGCATAGACCTTTATGCCATCATGTGCGGTTTTAAATGTATGTGACTTCATAACTTGCATAGATTTGTTTTTACCTGTATAGTCTATATGGTTCAGTGAAGCATAGTTTATGGTATATATCTGGCCTGGTCTTTGCTCCAAATCAGAGCAAGTTATCTCCTTTGATCAGCAGACCAACTGACTCAGATGCAGCCTGTCTTAAGGTGGGTACACACCTGACAGATATATCTGCAGATGATGGTCGTTCATACACACAGAACGACCATCATCTGCATGCTGCAGCAGGTCGGGCCGGACTAGGGGCAGGTGGGGGCGTGGCCTAATCGCGGGTGATGTGGTCACAGTCCCTTAAAAAAAAAACCATTTACGATGGGGCACTGGGTGGCCATCAGCCCGGGGTGCACAGCCAAAGGGGGGCGCGATCAGCGTGATCGCTCCCCCATTTGGCATTGGAGCCTGCTCGGGCTGCTGCTTTAGCAGCCTCGGACAGTCTCTCAGTGCAGCCCAGCACACAGGAGCGTGTGCTGGGCTGCTGTGGATGGAGAGCTGTGCCGGACCCGGGTAAGTAGTACCCGCTCGTGGCTCTCCCCCCCTCTTGGCCCCCCTGTGTACGGGTGATCGGCTGATCACCCGAACACACTTGCCGATGAACAGATATGTCTACAGACATATCTGTTCATTGGCTGTGAAGCACAGCCAATGCGATATACCTGTGAATGGGGGCACGATATATTGGCCGATATATCTACTGTTAGTAATCAATTAGTCCTTTACCTGGCATTCACTAAATAAACCCCCTCTATTTACTTGTGCTGGCCCCGGCCTCCGATCTAGTTCTTGAATAGTGAAATTATTTTATAGCATCATATAATTTATATTAAACTGCCATCCTCTCGGCCACTGCAGTGCCACTATGTTTCTAAGATGTACTGTATTCTTTTAAACTGCCTTGTGTTTGTGCCACTGCTCTGTTGCTTAGTTAAGCCACCCAGCTCACTGCAGCCTTTGGCAAATGTTGGTGAAAATAATTTTGTGAGTTGTGAGGTTGTCAAAATTTACTGGAAATGATTGGAAATTAATGTTATTGTTGTTAATAATACTGTTAATTTAACATGATTCTAGCTTTTTTTATGTTTCAAAAATCCAAAACAGAATAAAAAAACATTTGAGGGTGGTTTTTCCAAAACCAAAACACGACAAAGATTTATAACCAAAACACGGGGCTCGACACAAATCTCTACTTTGCAATTGTAAACTTTGCCCCCTACAATATACTGTAATAGACTTTGTCCCAATTTACTATAATTTTTTTTCCAAACACTACATACTGTATAACAATAATTGCCCCTTCACTGTAATAATCATTGACCTCCTTCGCTATAGCAATCATTGCCTCAATCACTATAATAACCATTGCCTTCAATCACTATAAAATCATTGCCTCAATCACTATAATAATCATTGCCTCCAATCACGAGAATAATAATTTTCCCTAAACACTATAATAATAATAATATCTCAACTTCCCACCACCTGGCATTTCCGTTATACAGAAGACATTATATTGTGCACAATACAGGGCCGTCTGTATGACGCTCGGGAAGTTTTTCATAAAGAGAGATCATGTCAGGTTCAATACTTTTAAAATATACTACTTTGCACTTCCCTCCTCCCTTCCTCTGTGTATGGCCACCCAAGTTCCTTCACCACCTCCCCCCATCACACAATTACTATTCAACACCACTGAGCTCATTGTATGGCTCACCACCACCACCTAGGAAAACAGCTGACACAAGTTAGATAACTAGTTAAAAAGGGGTGCATGAGAAAATGTGATCACAAAAATGATTAATTATAAAAATTAATCATAATAAACAAAAAGCACTAATCCACGGCACTCACCATTCCTACATTTGGGGTGCAACATGGTATGTGACCACACTGTTTAAATAGAAATCACAGGGGCTCTGCACTCACCATAATAACTAACAATAATAATAATAGGTACTTTGCAACAGGTGTGCTTGGTAACTGTCTCTCATTTAAAAGCAAAGTTGCTATGAGCTTTAAACCTTGATAGCATACCCTGAGTTTAACACTAATGTGATGGCTATGTCCATGTTATAATTCTGAGCAATAGAGTAGGGACTTGCAGTGAAGTGGGGTCCCGTGACGATGGGCTGCAAGCTTAAGTGCATTGATCAATTCATGAACCAAAACCCCACTGTTTATTATGTTTATTATTATTATTGTTAGTTATTATGGTGAGTGCAGAGCCCCTGTGATTTATATATATATATATATATATATATGCTGTATATATACACAGTATACATGCCAATAGCCCGGCACTCCCACAATCTTACTAATGTCCAACGGTGCCCTCTGGAAAGATTTTATATGAAACCAGATGACAACAAGCACCAGGACTCGTTTGAAATATATATATGTATTTGATGGACTGTTCAGCATTACACACACTGACACAGTGACAGACACACTGACAAAGACTACACACACATATACAGACACACAGGGCTGCCATCAGAAATTGTGGGGCCCAGTACAAACAAACAAAGCAGGCCCCCCCACCCCCTCTACACACTGAGCTACCTCCTATATTTATTACACACACACACACATATATAACCCAGATCAATCCCAAAAAAACTATTAATATACAAACCCCCCACAATACAATACTACAGACCCTAACCTACCTTCCCTACCTGATAAAATAGGTGCACACCCCCTCTGATATATTACATCCTTAAGCCTATCTCAATTCACAGATAATATTTAAGTATACACCCCCAGATACATTACTATACCTCTCATCCCCCCTTCCCATCCCTGATGCATAAGTATACACCCCCAGATACATTTACCTCACCCCTTCATACATTACAATACCCCCCAACCCAACTCACCCCCCCAGACAATGTTTACCCCCCATACATTACACCTCTCAACCCCCAGACAATATGGTTACCCCCCATACATTGCACCTCTCAACCCCCAGACAATATGTTTACCCCCCATACATTACACCCCTCAACCTACCTCACCAGGCTCCAGGTAATATAAGTATATACCCCCACCTCACCCACATAACATGAATAAGCACATCATTCACCCTAAGGTACTTACACACCGGCTTCTGCCTGCATGGGACATAGACAGGCCCGTCATAGCAGGAGGGGGCGGGGCTTCATAGAGGGGAGTAGACTCTGGAAAAAAACAGAGAGAAGGGACCTCACACTCCACCTGCCATAGAGACAGACAGGCCAGGCAGAGCAGGAGAGAGAGGAGGGGGCGGGACTCAGTTAGGGGGCGGGGAGAGGGGACTTAACTCGTCCCCTGCAGGGGGGAAAGAAGAACAGGTGGCCTTGCATAGACACAATGTCGCAGCTTGTTAATGGAGCAGTGCACTGCCCTCCTGCATGCCGCTAGTCACAGTGCTGATCCTAACCGCAAACCGCTCTGTATTTACAAGCAGACATCTCCCTGTAGCAGTTTCCAAGCAGGATCATCTGCATTGTGCGGGGCCCCCTCTGATCCCGGTACATAATTTCCGGCTGTACCCCCTGATGGCGGCAGTGACACAGACTTACTACACACACACCGACAGACACAAAGAATACACATGCACACCGACACAGACTACACACACATCAAGGCAAACAATGACAGCATCATTTATTAAAGAAACACCCACGCACCCCCTCACCTGCGGCTCCAAGAGAGAGCGCTGGGAATAGAGAGCCTCTCACAATGCAATGCCCCATCGAAACTGCCTAGAAGGAGCTGCGCGCTGCAACTACAGCGCCCCCTACATTCAGCCAGCAGCCCAGCCAGTTGCAAGTTAGCTGAACTCCGGCTGCTCCTTCTCTAATTCAGTTGTGCAGCAATGGAGCGGCGGCCAGGGGGGGGTTTCTAGGTACTCGGAAACCCCCCTGTGTGCACGTATGCAGCCAGGCCCCCTTACCTGAAGTGTGGCATAGTGGGGGCATAAAATTAATAATGGTGGCAATTGTGGTACAGAGAGGCACAATATTAATACTGGGGGCGGGGAGAGAGGTCCTCACACACTGCAGACTGCTGGGCAGATGGACAGGCTGGCCAGAGGAGAGCTGGAGACAGAATGAAAGGCTAGGGACCTGGTAAGGGGGCATTGAGAGCGTACCTAGATTTTCACATTGATGTTGCCCTGCTTCCAGGTGCTGTTGAGAGTCAGACAGTCCCATGGCTCAGGAGGTAAGGTTGGTTATCCACCACCACTCCCAGCAGGAGGCGGAGCCACGTTATCCGCCCCTGCTCCCGGCTAGCGGCACTCGGAAGTGCCAGCTATCTGAAATATACAGTATGACACCTTTCAGACTTGCATTCCACAATGGAACTTACGTACTGGAAGCTCGACTGCGGGCAACAATGTGAGCTGGCACAGCAGAAACTTACCCGCTGCCCCGGTGGCCCTATCCGCCGCTGGCCGTACTTCAAATCATGTGAGGGCAGCCAGACGGGTGCTCAGAAGCTTCAGTACAGAGCCACATGTCACACACTCCACCTCCTCGCTTCCATTCCAGGAACCAGGAGCAGCATCGAGCAGGAGCATGAGGTAACGCAGCAATCGCTCTGTCTACGGTCCTTCTCTTTTTGCCAGTGCTCAGCCCAGCTCCTCGGACAACTTCCTGCAAGATGGACGTTGGCCAATCAGCGGTCTCCCGCTGCCGGCCGTTGATTTGCTGACGGAGGTGCCGGCACTCAAGTCAAGCCTTCAGCAAACTGGAAAAAAAAATGTAGTGCTTGAACAAAGTGCCGGTATGTCATACCGTTACATACCGGCACACTTCGAGCACTGTATATGTGTATATATATATATATATATATATATATATATTTATATATAGACAAAAACAAACAGCGGCACTCATCGGAAAAAAGAATCCTGGACACAACAGTGTAGTTCAACGTTTCAGTCTTGGTAGACTTTTATCAAGAACAACATCAAAACACAAGTGAACATACCTTTATAGGACAGCGTGTAAAGTGTGGTGCATGGCCGCCCCTCCTGTCCAGCTCCGGGTGGGTGACGTCATCCGCATGCGGCCGACGCGTCACTCAGCACGTCATGGCGATCGGCGTGTGACGCAGTCAGTATGACTCACCCATTCCAGTGATAGACATCAGGTAGTGGGCGGTGAAGCATGTGCGGTAACCATGGTAACCTGAATGATATTACAGGGAACCACATAGGGTTATAGTGTTAGAGCATAAGGAAAAACCATTGTGCAATATGATATGTTATATCTATACAAAACATGGTGCAGTATAACTCAAGTATATGCAAAACAGAGTCCAAAGAGCGGACTCAAATGATAAAATATAAGTGACCCGTAAGAACATATAACAAATATACAAGACACATAGGCCCTGATTCAGAGCCGCTCGTTAGCGGCAGTACGCTCGTTCCGAGCGATGTTCACACAACTGCTCATGCGTACGGTTTTTATTACGCATGCGCGAACCAGTCAGTGCGGCCGAAAATCGTTTGTACGCTATATAGCGAGTGCCTGCTAATATGAGTGACAGAATGAGGCATATGTGGGTGGTAACATGGGAAGGTGTTTGAAAACAGGGAGTGGAGATCAGAACGCAGGCGTGCTTAAAGGTCAAAACGGGCGTTTTATGGGTGTGCATAATTAAAACAGCAGCGTCATCCACCACGTCAGTTGGGTGTCTTTTAGCCAGAACTGCTCGCAATATAGCGGTTGAAAAAACCAACCCCAAGAATAGCGAGCAGTTCATATGCTGTTCGATGTACTTGATTAATCTAATAAATAGCGGACATGACATATGGTGCGAGCGGCCAGGGGGCGTTTTTATCAAATAAACGAGCGTATTTTTTGCTCGCTCGTTCAGACTTAGAGGTGTGAACAGACCGCAATGTGCGTACGGATCATTTGAATAGCCACCCCTTGTTTTTGAACGAACGACCGCAAATAGCGAACGGCTCTGAATCAGGGCCATAGTTTTGTAAAAATTGGTTAGGTAATCAATAACTATTGAAATCTGACAGTGCAGGAATGTCTATATAATGCATAGCAATCAGTCATAAAACATTGTTATTTAGGAAACGAGATGAAGTAAAAAAAATATATATATATAGTGAATTGAGTATCATAAGCCAATAAATGAGGTACTCAAAAGACATCAAAGATATTACTGAAATGAGCCAATATATGAACTAAAGCCAAAGATATGATCCAAAACGAATCACCCAGCACCAGACCTGTCGTAGAGATGCACACGCACGGGGTGAAGTTAAATGTCCTTTTGTTTGGTTATTTTACAACACCTGGTATTCCTATGTGGTCCCCCTTCCAAGTACTAATCAGACCAAACACTGATTAGCTTCCAAGATCAGACAAGATTGGGCTTATCCAGTGCATGTATGGTTGTAACTGACCACTTGAATGTAGGATGCCAATACTTCCCCTCAGCCTTGTAAGCATAACCCGATATAACCCAAACATTGCTGAATAGCAGATCAAAATCAATATCTAGGGGTCATATACAGACTAGAAAAAATCTTTGGTGAGCCAAAAACAAACTCACAGACAAAAACGTGTAACACGTACACAAACTACTAAAGAACTTCGAGTTAGATACCCAACAGTATCCATGCACCAAGAGAATAGATACGAACATTGTACTGTACACTGTAATGAAATTTACAGAAAATTACTATAATGAAAAAAGGTAATATAAAGTAATAGCACCAAGGTTCAAAGAAAACATGCAAACGATAGGGTTTCAGAACTGCCTAGAAGGAGCTGCGCGCTGCCAATACAGCGCCCCCTACATTCAGCCAGCAGCCCAGCCAGTTGCAAGTTACCTGAACTCCGGCTACTCCTTCTCTAATTCAGCTGTGCAGCGATGGAGCGGCGGCCAGGGGGCTTTATAGGTACTCGGAAACCCCGCCTGCGTTCACGTATGCAGCCGGGCCCCCTTACCTGAAGTGTGGCATAGTGGGGGCATAAAATTAATAATGGTGGCAATTGTGGTACAGAGAGGCACAATATTAATACTGGGGGCGGGGAGAGAGGTCCTCACACACTGCAGACTGCTGGGCAGATGGACAGGCTGGCCAAAGGAGAGCTGGAGACAGAATGAAAGGCTAGGGACCCGGTAAGGGGGCATGGAGAGCGTACCTAGATTTTCACATTGATGTTGCCCTGCTTCCAGGTGCTGTTGAGAGTCAGACAGTCCCGTGGCTCAGGAGGTAAGGTTGGTTATCCACCACCACTCCCAGCAGGAGGCGGAGCCACGTTATCCGCCCCTGCTCCCGGCTAGCGGCACTCGGAAGTGCCCGCTATCTGAAATATACAGTATGACACCTTTCAGACTTGCATTCCACAATGGAACTTACGTACTGGAAGCTCGACTGCGGGCAACAATGTGAGCTGGTCCGGCCGAGGGGATTATGGAGCCGGCACAGCAGAAACTTACCCGCTGCCCCGGTGGCCCTATCTCCCACTGGCCGTACTTCAAATCGCATGAGTGCAGCCAGACGGGTGCTCAGCAGCTTCAGTACAGAGCCACACGTCACGCACTCTGCCTCCTCGCTTCCATTCCAGGAACCAGGAGCAGCATCGAGCAGGAGCATGAGGTAACGCAGCAATTGCTCTGTCTACGGTCCCTCTCTTTTTGCCAGTACTCTGCCCAGCTCCTCGGACAACTTCCTGCAAGATGGACGTTGGCCAATCAGCGGTCTCCTGCTGCCAGCCGTTGATTGGCTGACGGAGGTGCCGGCACTCAAGTCAAGCCTTCGCCCTCAGCAAACTGGAAAAAAAAATGTAGTGCTTGAACGAAGTGCCGGTATGTCATACCGTTACATACCGGCACACTTCGAGCACTGTATATATATATATATATATATATATATTTATATATAGACAAAAACAAACAGCGGCACTCATCGGAAAAAAGAATCCTGGACACAACAGTGTAGTTCAACGTTTCAGTCTTGGTAGACTTTTATCAAGAACAACATCAAAACACAAGTGAACATACCTTTATAGGACAGCGTGTAAAGTGTGGTGCATGGCCGCCCCTCCTGTCCAGCTCCGGGTGGGTGACGTCATCCGCATGCGGCCGACGCGTCACTCAGCACGTCATGGCGATCGGCGTGTGACGCAGTCAGTATGACTCACCCATTCCAGTGATAGACATCAGGTAGTGGGCGGTGAAGCATGTGCGGTAACCATGGTAACCTGAATGATATTACAGGGAACCACATAGGGTTATAGTGTTAGAGCATAAGGAAAAACCATTGTGCAATATGATATGTTATATCTATACAAAACATGGTGCAGTACAACTCAAGGATATGCAAAACAGAGTCCAAAGAGCGGACTCAAATGAAAAAATATAAGTGACACGTAAGAACATATAACAAATATAAAAGACACATAGGCCCTGATTCAGAGCCGCTCGTTAGCGGCAGTACGCTCGTTCCGAGCGATGTTCGCACAACTGCTCATGCGTACGGTTTTTATTACGCATGCGCGAACCAGTCAGTGCGGCCGAAAATTGTTTGTACGCTATATAGCGAGTGCCTGCTAATATGAGTGACAGAATGAGGCATATGTGGGTGGTAACATGGGAAGGTGTTTGAAAACAGGGAGTGGAGATCAGAACGCAGGCGTGCTTAAAGGTCAAAACGGGCGTTTCATGGGTGTGCATAATTAAAACAGCAGCGTCATCCACCACGTCAGTTGGGTGTCTTTTAGCCAGAACTGCTCGCAATATAGCGGTTGAAAAAACCAACCCCAAGAATAGCGAGCAGTTCATACGCTGTTCGATGTACTCGATTAATCTAATAAATAGCGGACATGACATATGGTGCGAGCGGCCAGGGGGCGTTTTTATCAAATAAACGAGCGTATTTTTTGCTCGCTCGTTCAGACTTAGAGGTGTGAACAGACCGCAATGTGCGTACGGATCATTTGAATAGCCACCCCTTGTTTTTGAACGAACGACCGCAAATAGCGAACGGCTCTGAATCAGGGCCATAGTTTTGTAAAAATTGGTTAGGTATTCAATAACTATTGAAATCTGACAGTGCAGGAATGTCTATATAATGCATAGCAATCAGTCATAAAACATTGTTATTTAGGAAACGAGATGAAGTAAAAAAAAAATATATATATAGTGAATTGAGTATCATAAGCCAATAAATGAGGTACTCAAAAGACATCAAAGATATTACTGAAATGAGCCAATATATGAACTAAAGCCAAAGATATGATCCAAAACGAATCACCCAGCACCAGACCTGTCGTAGAGATGCACACGCACGGGGTGAAGTTAAATGTCCTTTTGTTTGGTTATTTTACAACACCTGGTATTCCTATGTGGTCCCCCTTCCAAGTACTAATCAGACCAAACACTGATTAGCTTCCAAGATCAGACAAGATCGGGCTTATCCAGTGCATGTATGGTTGTAACTGACCACTTGAATGTAGGATGCCAATACTTCCCCTCAGCCTTGTAAGCATAACCCGATATAACCCAAACATTGCTGAATAGCAGATCAAAATCAATATCTAGGGGTCATCTACAGACTAGAAAAAATCTTTGGTGAGCCAAAAACAAACTCACAAACAAAAACGGGTAACACGTACACAAACTACTAAAGAACTTCGAGTTAGATACCCAACAGTATCCATGCACCAAGAGAATAGATACGAACATTGTACTGTACACTGTAATGAAATATACAGAAAAATTACTATAATGAAAAAAGGTAATATAAAGTAATAGCACCAAGGTTCAAAGAAAACATGCAAACGATAGGGTTTCAGAACTGCCTAGAAGGAGCTGCGCACTGCCAATACAGCGCCCCCTACATTCAGCCAGCAGCCCAGCCAGTTGCAAGTTAGCTGAACTCCGGCTACTCCATCTCTAATTCAGCTGTGCAGCGATGGAGCGGCGGCCAGGGGGCTCTATAGGTATTCGGAAACCCCCCCTGCGTTCACGTATGCAGCCGGGCCCCCTTACCTGAAGTGTGGCATAGTGGGGGCATAAAATTAATAATGGTGGCAATTGTGGTACAGAGAGGCACAATATTAATACTGGGGGCGGGGAGAGAGGTCCTCACACACTGCAGACTGCTGGGCAGATGGACAGGCTGGCCAAAGGAGAGCTGGAGACAGAATGAAAGGCTAGGGAACCGGTAAGGGGGCATGGAGAGCGTACCTAGATTTTCACATTGATGTTGCCCTGCTTCCAGGTGCTGTTGAGAGTCAGACAGTCCCGTGGCTCAGGAGGTAAGGTTGGTTATCCACCACCACTCCCAGCAGGAGGCGGAGCCACGTTATCCGCCCCTGCTCCCGGCTAGCGGCACTCGGAAGTGCCCGCTATCTGAAATATACAGTATGACACCTTTCAGACTTGCATTCCACAATGGAACTTACGTACTGGAAGCTCGACTGCGGGCAACAATGTGAGCTGGTCCGGCCGAGGGGATTATGGAGCCGGCACAGCAGAAACTTACCCGCTGCCCCGGTGGCCCTATCTGCCACTGGCCGTACTTCAAATCGCATGAGTGCAGCCAGACGGGTGCTCAGCAGCTTCAGTACAGAGCCACACGTCACGCACTCTGCCTCCTCGCTTCCATTCCAGGAACCAGGAGCAGCATCGAGCAGGAGCATGAGGTAACGCAGCAATCGCTCTGTCTACGGTCCCTCTCTTTTTGCCAGTACTCTGCCCAGCTCCTCGGACAACTTCCTGCAAGATGGACGTTGGCCAATCAGCGGTCTCCTGCTGCCGGCCGTTGATTGGCTGACGGAGGTGCCGGCACTCAAGTCAAGCCTTCGCCCTCAGCAAACTGGAAAAAAAAATGTAGTGCTTGAACGAAGTGCCGGTATGTCATACCGTTACATACCGGCACACTTCGAGCACTGTATATGTATATATATATATATATATTTATATATAGACAAAAACAAACAGCGGCACTCATCGGAAAAAAGAATCCTGGACACAACAGTGTAGTTCAACGTTTCAGTCTTGGTAGACTTTTATCAAGAACAACATCAAAACACAAGTGAACATACCTTTATAGGACAGCGTGTAAAGTGTGGTGCATGGCCGCCCCTCCTGTCCAGCTCCGGGTGGGTGACGTCATCCGCATGCGGCCGACGCGTCACTCAGCACGTTATGGCGATCGGCGTGTGACGCAGTCAGTATGACTCACCCATTCCAGTGATAGACATCAGGTAGTGGGCGGTGAAGCATGTGCGGTAACCATGGTAACCTGAATGATATTACAGGGAACCACATAGGGTTATAGTGTTAGAGCATAAGGAAAAACCATTGTGCAATATGATATGTTATATCTATACAAAACATGGTGCAGTATAACTCAAGTATATGCAAAACAGAGTCCAAAGAGCGGACTCAAATGAAAAAATATAAGTGACCCGTAAGAACATATAACAAATATACAAGACACATAGGCCCTGATTCAGAGCCGCTCGTTAGCGGCAGTACGCTCGTTCCGAGCGATGTTCGCACAACTGCTCATGCGTACGGTTTTTATTACGCATGCGCGAACCAGTCAGTGCGGCCGAAAATTGTTTGTACGCTATATAGCGAGTGCCTGCTAATATGAGTGACAGAATGAGGCATATGTGGGTGGTAACATGGGAAGGTGTTTGAAAACAGGGAGTGGAGATCAGAACGCAGGCGTGCTTAAAGGTCAAAACGGGCGTTTTATGGGTGTGCATAATTAAAACAGCAGCGTCATCCACCACGTCAGTTGGGTGTCTTTTAGCCAGAACTGCTCGCAATATAGCGGTTGAAAAAACCAACCCCAAGAATAGCGAGCAGTTCATACGCTGTTCGATGTACTCGATTAATCTAATAAATAGCGGACATGATGTATGGTGCGAGCGGCCAGGGGGCGTTTTTATCAAATAAACGAGCGTATGTTTTGCTCGCTCGTTCAGACTTAGAGGTGTGAACAGACCGCAATGTGTGTACAGGTTCATTTGAATAGCCACCCATTGTTTTTGAACGAACTACCGCAAATAGCGAACGGCTCTGAATCAGGGCCATAGTTTTGTAAAAATTGGTTAGGTAATCAACAACTATTGAAATCTGACAGTGCAGGAATGTCTATATAATGCATGGCAATCAGTCATAAAACATTGTTATCTAGGAAACGAGATGAAGTAAAAAATATATATATATATAGTAGGGGTGTGCACCGGCCACTTTTCGTGTTTTGTGTTTTGGTTTTGGATCTGGATCTTTCTTCGTGTTTTGGATCTGGATTGGTTTTGCCAAAACCACCCTTCCGTGTTTTGGGTTCTGGGTTTTGTGTTTTGGATCTGTATTTTTTTGAAAAAAAGCATAAAAACAGCTAAAATCACAGAATTTGTAGGTTTTTCTGCTCCTATGCTATTATTAACCTCAATAACCTTAATTTCCACTCATTTCCAGTCTATTCTGAACACCTCACACCTCACAATAGTGTTTTTATGTCCAAAAGGTTGCACCGAGGTAGCTGGATGACTATGCTAAGCGACACGAGTGGGCGGCACAAACACGTGACCCATCTAGGAGTGACACTGCAGTGGCAGACAGGATGGCAGTTAGAAAAACTAGGCCCCAAACTGTACATAATGCAAAGAAAAAAAGAGGTGCAAGATGGAATTGTCCTTGGGCCCTCCCACCCACCCTTATGTTGTATAAACAGGACATGCACACTTTAACAAATCAATCATTTCAACGCCAGGGTCTGCCACACAACTGTGGCTGAAATGATTGGTTCGTTTGGGCCCCCACAAAACAAGCTGGCAATTAATGTGTCCCTGCACAAACTGGCTCTACGGAGGCAAGATGTCATCCTCATCCTCCTCATCCACCGATTCCTCACCCTCTTCAGTGTGTACATCCTCATCCTCACAAAGTATTAACTCGTCCCCACTTGAATCCACCACCACAGGTCCCTCTGTACGTTCTGGAGGCTGGTCTCCCTGGAAGAGCTGATAATTCATTTTGATGAACATCATCTTCTCCACATTCTGTGGAAGCAACCTCCTACGCCTTTCGCTGACAAGGTTCCCGGCTGCACTAAACACTCTTTCGGAGTACACACTGGAGGGGGGGCAACTCAGGTAAAATAGAGACAGTTTGTACAGGGGCCTCCAAATTGCCTCTTTTTCCTGCCAGTACAGGTATGGACTGTCTGACATGCCTACTTGGATGCTGTCACCGATGTAATCCTCCACCATTCTGTCAATGGTGACAGTATCATATGCAGTGACAGTAGACATGTCAGAAATTGTTGCCAGGTCCTTCAGTCCGGACCAGATGTCCAAACTTGGTCCTGCCTGCCCTGCATCACCGCCAGCGGGTTGCTTAGGATACCTAAGTTTTTTCCTGGCAGCCCCAGTTGCGGGAGAAAATGAAGAAGGAGCCGTTGACGTGTCACGTTCCGCTTCAGCTGACAGTGTGTTCACCAGCAGGTCTTTGCACCTCTGCAGGCTTGTGTCGGCCGGAAAGAGAGACACCACATAGGCTTTAAACCTAGGATCGAGCACGGTGGCCAAAATGTAGTGGTCTGATTTCAACAGATTGACCACCCTGGAATCCTGGCAAAGCGAATGAAGGGCTTCATCCACAAGTCCCACATGCCGAGCGGAATCGCTCCGTCTTAGCTCCTCCTTCACTTTCTCCAGCTGCTTCTGCAAAAGCCTGATGAGGGGAATGACCTGACTCAAGCTGGCAGTGTCTGAACTGACTTCACGTGTGGCAAGTTCGAAGGGCTGAAGAACCTTGCACAACACGGAAATCATTCTCCACTGCGCTTGAGTCAGGTGCATACCCCCTCCTTTGCCTATGTCATAGGTGGATGTATAGGCTTGTATGGCCTTTTGCTGCTCCTCCATCCTCTGAAGCATATAGAGGGTTGAGTTCCACCGCGTCACAACCTCTTGCTTCAGGTGATGGCGGGGCAGGTTCAAGAGTGTTTGCTGGCGCTCCAGTCTTCGGCACGCAGTCGCTGAATGGCGAAAGTGGCCAGAAATTTTTCGGGCCACCCAAAGCGTCTCCTGCACGCCCCTGTCGCTTTTCAGAAAATTCTGCACCACCAAGTTTATTGTGTGAGCAAAACATGGGACGTGCTGGAATTTGCCCAGATGTAATGCCCGCACAATATTGGTGGCGTTGTCAGATATCACAAATCCCCAGGAGAGTCTAAGTGGGGTAAGCCACTGGGCGATGATTTCCCTCAGTTTCTCTAAGAGGTTGTCGGCGGTGTGCCTCTTACTGAAACCGGTGATACACAGCGTAGCCTGCCTTGTAACGAGCTGGCGTTTCTGAGATGCTGCTACTGGTGACGCTGCTGCTGTTGCTGCGTAAGGTGATACATCTACCCAGTGGGCTGTCACAGTCATATAGTCCTTAGTCTGCCCTGTTCCACTTGTCCACATGTCCGTGGTTAAGTGGACATTGTGTACAACGGCATTTTTCAGGACACTGAGGACACTTTTTCTGACGTTTCTGTACAGTCTCGGTATCGCCTGCCTAGTGAAGTGGAATCTAGATGGGATTTGGAACCGGGGACACACTACCTCCATCAATTGTCTAAATCCCACTGCACTAATGGCGGATACCGGACGCACGTCTAACACCAACATAGCAGTCAAGGCCTCAGTTATACGTTTTGCTTCAGGATGACTGCTGTCGTACTTCATCCTCCTCGCTAAGGACTGTTGGAGGGTCAATTGTTTAGTAAAAGTAGTGGTGTTCCTACTTCCTCTCTGGGATGATGAACGACTCCCAGCAGCAGCAGCAACAGCAGCAGCGGCAGCAGTAGGCGTAGCAATGCAGGATCCTCCGGAGGAATCCCGGATAGGAGAGTCAGTCATGCCAGTGATATGGCCTGCAGGACTACTTCCGATCCTGACTAAGGAGGAAATTGACGAGGAGGGAGTTGACGGTGTGGTTTGCAGGCGCTTGGATACAACAGGACAACGGGATTTAGGTGTCCCTGGACTGCTTACGGTCTGAGCCAAAGTTTCTGAACTTGACAGTAACTTTTTATGAACGCGCTGCAGGTGCCGTATAAGGGAGGATGTTCCTAGGTGGTTGACGTCCCTACCCCTACTTATTTCACCTTTACATATGGTACATATGGCAAGACAGTTGTTGTCCGGATTTGGATAGAAATATTGCCAGACCAAAGAGGTGGAATGTTTGGTCTTCTGCCCAGGCATGACCGTGATGGGCTTTTTCATCCCACGGACAACAACTGTCTCCCCCGGAGCCTGATTTAAACAAACCACATCACCATCAGAATCCTCCTCGCCAACTTCCTCCTCAGCGCCAGCTACACCAGTATCCTCATCCTGTTGTACTTCAACAGTGACATCTTCAATTTGCATATCAGCAAGTGGACTGTGGGTGCTCCTTTCAGCACTTGCAGGGGGCGTGCAAATGGTGGAAAGAGCCACCTCTTCCCGTCCAGTGCTGGGAAGGTCAGGCATCGCAACCACCACCACACTTGGACTCTCCTTGGGGATTTGTGATATCTTCTTAGAAAGCACAGTTCTTCGCTGTGCTTTTGCCAGCTTAACTCTTTTGATTTTTTTAGTGGGAGGAGTGCTTCCATCGTCATGTGAAGCTGAACCACTAGTCATGAACATACTAGGGATCGACCTTAGCCGTTCCTTGCCACTCCGTGTCGTAAATGGCATATTGGCAAGTTTACGTTTCTCTTCAGCTGATTTAAATGTCTTTTTCAAGGTCATTTTCCTGAACTTTGCCATTTGGGATTGTATGTGCCCTCTACTATGACATTGGGCATCGGCCTTGGCAGACGACGTTGATGGCATGTTATCGTCTATGTCATGACTAGTGGCAGCAGCTTCAGCACTAGGAGGAAGTGGTTCTTGATCTTTCTCTATTTTATTTTTATCGGAGAAAGTTTGGTCCTCCATTTATGTTATATCGATTTGATATATACGTGCGGCTAAACACAGAAAATAATTTTTTTTTTAGTTTGGACTGGAGTGTACTTTGTGGGTTACAGCACCCTTTAACGGTCAAGCCAGCCGGCCCTTTACTTATGACACAGGCGCACTCTTGGCACTACTTTGTTGATGCACGTGCGGCTACTGCGCACACAATTCACAAACACAGAAAATAATTTTTTTTTGGTTTGGACTGGAGTGTACTTTGGGGGTTACAGCACCCTTTAACGGTCAAGCCAGCCGGCCCTTTACTTATGACACAGGCGCACGCTTGGCACTACTTTGTTGATGCACGTGCGGCTACTGCGCACACAATTCACAAACACAGAAAATAATTTTTTTTTGGTTTGGACTGGAGTGTACTTTCGGGGGTTACAGCACCCTTTAACGGTCAAGCCAGCCGGCCCTTTACTTATGACACAGGCGCACGCTTGGCACTACTTTGTTGATGCACGTGCGGCTACTGCGCACACAATTCACAAACACAGAAAATAATTTTTTTTTGGTTTGGACTGGAGTGTACTTTCGGGGGTTACAGCACCCTTTAACGGTCAAGCCAGCCGGCCCTTTACTTATGACACAGGCGCACGCTTGGCACTACTTTGTTGATGCACGTGCGGCTACTGCGCACACAATTCACAAACACAGAAAATAATTTTTTTTTGGTTTGGACTGGAGTGTACTTTCGGGGGTTACAGCACCCTTAACGGTCAAGCCAGCCGGCCCTTTACTTATGACACAGGCGCACGCTTGGCACTACTTTGTTGATGCACGTGCGGCTACTGCGCACACAATTCACAAACACAGAAAATAATTTTTTTTTTGGTTTGGACTGGAGTGTACTTTCGGGGGTTACAGCACCCTTTAACGGTCAAGCCAGCCGGCCCTTTACTTATGACACAGGCGCACGCTTGGCACTACTTTGTTGATGCACGTGCGGCTACTGCGCACACAATTCACAAACACAGAAAATAATTTTTTTTTGGTTTGGACTGGAGTGTACTTTCGGGGGTTACAGCACCCTTTAACGGTCAAGCCAGCCGGCCCTTTACTTATGACACAGGCGCACGCTTGGCACTACTTTGTTGATGCACGTGCGGCTACTGCGCACACAATTCACAAACACAGAAAATAATTTTTTTTTGGTTTGGACTGGAGTGTACTTTCGGGGGTTACAGCACCCTTTAACGGTCAAGCCAGCCGGCCCTTTACTTATGACACAGGCGCACGCTTGGCACTACTTTGTTGATGCACGTGCGGCTACTGCGCACACAATTCACAAACACAGAAAATAATTTTTTTTTGGTTTGGACTGGAGTGTACTTTCGGGGGTTACAGCACCCTTTAACGGTCAAGCCAGCCGGCCCTTTACTTATGACACAGGCGCACTCTTGGCACTACTTTGTTGATGCACGTGCGGCTACTGCGCACACAATTCACAAACACAGAAAATAATTTTTTTTTAGGTTTGGACTGGAGTGTACTTTCGGGGGTTACAGCACCCTTAACGGTCAAGCCAGCCGGCCCTTTACTTATGACACAGGCGCACGCTTGGCACTACTTTGTTGATGCACGTGCGGCTACTGCGCACACAATTCACAAACACAGAAAATAATTTTTTTTTGGTTTGGACTGGAGTGTACTTTCGGAGGTTACAGCACCCTTTAACGGTCAAGCCAGCCGTCCCTTTACTTATGACACAGGCGCACGCTTGGCACTACTTTGTTGATGCACGTGCGGCTACTGCGCACACAATTCACAAACACAGAAAATAATTTTTTTTTAGGTTTGGACTGGAGTGTACTTTCGGGGGTTACAGCACCCTTAACGGTCAAGCCAGCCGGCCCTTTACTTATGACACAGGCGCACGCTTAGCACTACTTTGTTGATGCACGTGCGGCTACTGCGCACACAATTCACAAACACAGAAAATAATTTTTTTTTTGGTTTGGACTGGAGTGTACTTTCGGGGGTTACAGCACCCTTAACGGTCAAGCCAGCCGGCCCTTTACTTATGACACAGGCGCACGCTTGGCACTACTTTGTTGATGCACGTGCGGCTACTGCGCACACAATTCACAAACACAGAAAATAATTTTTTTTTAGGTTTGGACTGGAGTGTACTTTCAGGGGTTACAGCACCCTTAACGGTCAAGCCAGCCGGCCCTTTACTTATGACACAGGCGCACGCTTGGCACTACTTTGTTGATGCACGTGCGGCTACTGCGCACACAATTCACAAACACAGAAAATAATTTTTTTTTGGTTTGGACTGGAGTGTACTTTCGGGGGTTACAGCACCCTTTAACGGTCAAGCCAGCTGGCCCTTTACTTATGACACAGGCGCACGCTTGGCACTACTTTGTTGATGCACATGCGGCTACTGCGCACACAATTCACAAACACAGAAAATAATTTTTTTTTAGGTTTGGACTGGAGTGTACTTTCGGGGGTTACAGCACCCTTAACGGTCAAGCCAGCCGGCCCTTTACTTATGACACAGGCGCACGCTTGGCACTACTTTGTTGATGCACGTGCGGCTACTGCGCACACAATTCACAAACACAGAAAATAATTTTTTTTTTGGTTTGGACTGGAGTGTACTTTCGGGGGTTACAGCACCCTTAACGGTCAAGCCAGCCGGCCCTTTACTTATGACACAGGCGCACGCTTGGCACTACTTTGTTGATGCACGTGCGGCTACTGCGCACACAATTCACAAACACAGAAAATAATTTTTTTTTGGGTTTGGACTGGAGTGTACTTTCGGGGGTTACAGCACCCTTAACGGTCAAGCCAGCCGGCCCTTTACTTATGACACAGGCGCACGTTTGGCACTACTTTGTTGATGCACGTGCGGCTACTGCGCACACAATTCACAAACACAGAAAATAATTTTTTTTTTGGTTTGGACTGGAGTGTACTTTCGGGGGTTACAGCACCCTTAACGATCAAGCCAGCCGGCCCTTTACTTATGACACAGGCGCACGCTTGGCACTACTTTGTTGATGCACGTGCGGCTACTGCGCACACAATTCACAAACACAGAAAATAATTTTTTTTTGGTTTGGACTGGAGTGTACTTTCGGGGGTTACAGCACCCTTTAACGGTCAAGCCAGCCGGCCCTTTACTTATGACACAGGCGCACGCTTGGCACTACTTTGTTGATGCACGTGCGGCTACTGCGCACACAATTCACAAACACAGAAAATATATTATTTTTTTAGCACTTGGGGGGAGCACCCCTGATGGACAGAGCACCCCCTGGACAACACTACAGCACCCCTTTAGGACTGGGACACTGCACAGGACTTTGGAGTGGACACAGCCCCTATGGAGAACTGACTGCACAACACAGTCCAGCCAGCCCCTATGGACTTTGAAGTAGTGGACACAGCCCCTATTAACAACAGCAGCACAGCACAACACAGCCAGCCCCTATGGACTTTGAAGTAGTGGACAACAGCAGCACTACACTACACTACACTACACAGCACTAACTCCCACCCTCCCTCTTCACTGTCCACAGCCGAGTGAGAAAATGGCGCCGACGCGGGTACCTTATATAGGATCCAAAACCCGCGAGACTCGGAAGGCGGGATGATGACGTTTTGCCTCGATGTCAGATCCGAGTCAGGCGGGAAAAGTCGAGCCTGACTCGGATCGGACTCGGATCGGGGGGGCTCGGGGGGGTTCGGATTTCAGAAATCCGAACCCGCTCACCCCTAATATATAGTGAATTGAGTATCATAAGCCAATAAATGAGGTACTCAAAAGACATCAAAGATATTACTGAAATGAGCCAATATATGAACTAAAGCCAAAGATATGATCCAAAACGAATCACCCAGAACCAGACCTGTCGTAGAGATGCACACGCACGGGGTGAAGTTAAATGTCCTTTTGTTTGGTTATTTTACAACACCTGGTATTCCTAGGTGGTCCCCCTTCCAAGTACTAATCAGACCAAACACTGATTAGCTTCTAAGATCAGACAAGATCAGGCTTATCCAGTGCATGTATGGTTGTAACTGACCACTTGAATGTAGGATGCCAATACTTCCCCTCAGCCTTGTAAGCATAACCCAATATAACCCAAACATTGCTGAATAGCAGATCAAAATCAATATCTACGGGTCATCTACAGACTAGAAAAAATCTTTGGTGAGCCAAAAACAAACTCACAAACAAAAACGGGTAACACGTACACAAACTACTAAAGAACTTCGAGTTAGATACCCAACAGTATCCATGCACCAAGAGAATAGATACGAACATTGTACTGTACACTGTAATGAAATATACAGAAAAATTACTATAATGAAAAAAGGTAATATAAAGTAATAGCACCAAGGTTCAAAGAAAACATGCAAACGATAGGGTTTCAGAACTGCCTAGAAGGAGCTGCGCACTGCCAATACAGCGCCCCCTACATTCAGCCAGCAGCCCAGCCAGTTGCAAGTTAGCTGAACTCCGGCTACTCCATCTCTAATTCAGCTGTGCAGCGATGGAGCGGCGGCCAGGGGGCTCTATAGGTACTCGGAAACCCCCCCTGCGTTCACGTATGCAGCCGGGCCCCCTTACCTGAAGTGTGGCATAGTGGGGGCATAAAATTAATAATGGTGGCAATTGTGGTACAGAGAGGCACAATATTAATACTGGGGGCGGGGAGAGAGGTCCTCACACACTGCAGACTGCTGGGCAGATGGACAGGCTGGCCAAAGGAGAGCTGGAGACAGAATGAAAGGCTAGGGAACCGGTAAGGGGGCATGGAGAGCGTACCTAGATTTTCACATTGATGTTGCCCTGCTTCCAGGTGCTGTTGAGAGTCAGACAGTCCCGTGGCTCAGGAGGTAAGGTTGGTTATCCACCACCACTCCCAGCAGGAGGCGGAGCCACGTTATCCGCCCCTGCTCCCGGCTAGCGGCACTCGGAAGTGCCCGCTATCTGAAATATACAGTATGACACCTTTCAGACTTGCATTCCACAATGGAACTTACGTACTGGAAGCTCGACTGCGGGCAACAATGTGAGCTGGTCCGGCCGAGGGGATTATGGAGCCGGCACAGCAGAAACTTACCCGCTGCCCTGGTGGCCCTATCTGCCACTGGCCGTACTTCAAATCGCATGAGTGCAGCCAGACGGGTGCTCAGCAGCTTCAGTACAGAGCCACACGTCACGCACTCTGCCTCCTCGCTTCCATTCCAGGAACCAGGAGCAGCATCGAGCAGGAGCATGAGGTAACGCAGCAATCGCTCTGTCTACGGTCCCTCTCTTTTTGCCAGTACTCAGCCCAGCTCCTCGGACAACTTCCTGCAAGATGGACGTTGGCCAATCAGCGGTCTCCTGCTGCCGGCCGTTGATTGGCTGACGGATGCCGGCACTCAAGTCAAGCCTTCGCCCTCAGCAAACTGGAAAAAAAAATGTAGTGCTTGAACGAAGTGCCGGTATGTCATACCGTTACATACCGGCACACTTCGAGCACTGTATATATATATATATATATATATATATAGACAAAAACAAACAGCGGCACTCATCGGAAAAAAGAATCCTGGACACAACAGTGTAGTTCAACGTTTCAGTCTTGGTAGACTTTTATCAAGAACAACATCAAAACACAAGTGAACATACCTTTATAGGACAGCGTGTAAAGTGTGGTGCATGGCTGCCCCCTCCTGTCCAGCTCCGGGTGGGTGACGTCATCCGCATGCGACCAACGCGTCACTCAGCACGTCATGATGCTCGGCGTGTGATGCAGTCAGTATGACTCACCCATTCCAGTGATAGACATCAGGTAGTGGGCGGTGAAGCATGTGCGGTAACCATGGTAACCTGAACGATATTACAGGGAACCACATAGGGTTATAGTGTTAGAGCATAAGGAAAAACCATTGAGCAATTGGATATGTTATATCTATACAAAACATGGTGCAGTACAACTCAAGGATATGCAAAACAGAGTCCAAAGAGCGGACTCAAATGATAAAATATAAGTGACACGTAAGAACATATAACAAATACAAAGACACATAGTTTTGTAAAAATTGGTTAGGTAATCAATAACAGAGCCGTAACTAGACTTTTTGGTGCCCTGTGCCAGAAAGTGCATTGGCGCCCCCCTCATTTTTCAAAGGGACATAATGCACCCAAAAAAGGGCCATGGCTTCATGGGGAAGGGCCAGGGAAGAGATAGGAGAGGCCAGGAGATGCTGGGGATGAAATAACAGGCAGCTAAAAGCAAGAATAATAATTAACAGAAATTTGACAGACCCAAACAGCGCCCCCTGACCTGTGGTGTCCTGTGCGATGGCACCGGCCGCACTACCCTAGCTACTGCCCTGATCAATAACTATTGAAATCTGACAGTGCAGGAATGTCTATATAATGCATGGCAATCAGTCATAAAACATTGTTATCTAGGAAACAAGATGAAGTAAAAAAAAAAATATATATATACTGAATTGAGTATCATAAGCCAATATATGAGGTACTCAAAAGACATCAAAGATATTACTGAAATGAGCCAATATATGAACTAAAGCCAAAGATATGATCCAAAACCAATCATCCAGCACCAGACCTGTCGTAGAGATGCTCACGCATGGGGTGAAGTTAAATGTCCTTTTGTTTGGTTATTTTACAACACCTGGTATTCCTAGGTTGTCCCCCATCCAAGTACTACCCAGGCCAAATACTAATTAGCTTCCAAGATTAGACAAGTTCGGGCTTATCCAGTGCATGTATGGTTGTAACTAGGGTTGTGCACCTGCCACTTTTCGTGTTTTGTGTTTTGGTTTTGGATCTGGATCTTTCTTCGTGTTTTGGATCTGGATTAGTTTTGCCAAAACCACCCTTCCGTGTTTTGGGTTCTGGGTTTTGTGTTTTGGATCTGTATTTTTTTTTAAAAAGCATAAAAACAGCTAAAATCACAGAATGTGTTGGTTTTTCTGCTCCTATGCTATTATTAACCTCAATAACCTAAGCTGGATGACTATGCTAAGCGACACGAGTGGGCGGCACAAACACGTGACCCATCTAGGAGTGATACTGCAGTGGCAGATAGGATGGCAGTTTGAAAAACTAGGCCCCAAACTGTACATAATGCAAAGAACAAAAAGAGGTGCAAGATGGAATTGTCCTTGGGCCCTCCCACCCACCCTTATGTTGTATAAACAGGACATGCACACTTTAACAAAGCAATCATTTCAGCGCCAGGATCTGCCACACAACTGTGGCTGAAATGATTGGTTCGTTTGGGCCCCCACAAAACAAGCTGGCAATTAATCTGTCCCTGCACAAACTGGCTCTACGGAGGCAAGATGTCGTCCTCATCCTCCTCATCCACCGATTCCTCACCCTCTTCAGTGTTGTGTACATCCTCATCCTCACAGAGTATTAACTCGTCCCCACTGGAATCCACCACCATAGGTCCCTCTGTACTTTCTGGAGGTGGTCTCCCTGGAAGAGTTGATAATTCATTTTTATGAACATCATCTTCTCCACATTTTGTGGAAGCAACCTCCTACGCCTTTTGCTGACAAGGTTCCCGGCTGCCCTAAACACTCTTTCGGAGTACACACTGGAGGGGGGGGCAATTCAGGTAAAATAGAGCCAGTTTGTACAGGGGCCTCCAAATTGCCTCTTTTTCCTGCCAGTACAGGTATGGGCTGTCTGACATGCCTACTTGGATGCTGTCACCGATGTAATCCTCCACCATTCTGTCAATGGTGACAGTATCATATGTAGTGACAGTAGACATGTCAGAAATTGTTGCCAGGTCCTTCAGTCCGGACCAGATGTCCAAACTTGGTCCTACCTGCCCTGCATCACCGCCAGCAGGTTGCTTAGGATACCTAAGTTTTTTCCTGGCAGCCCAAGTTGCGGGAGAAAATGAAGAAGGAGCTGTTGATGTGTCACGTTCTGCTTCAGCTGACAGTGTTTTCACCAGCAGGTCTTTGCACCTCTGCAGGCTTGTGTCAGCTGGAAAGAGATACACCACATAGGCTTTAAACCTAGGATCAAGCACGGTGGCCAAAATGTAGTGGTCTGATTTCAACAGATTGACCACCCTGGAATCCTGGCAAAGCGAATGAAGGGCTTCATCCACAAGTCCCACATGCTGAGTGGAATCGCTCCGTCTTAGCTCCTCCTTCACTTTCTTCAGCTGCTTCTTCAAAAGCCTGATGAGGGGAATGACCTGACTCAAGCTGGCAGTGTCTGAACTGACTTCACGTGTGGCAAGTTCGAAGGGCTGGAGAACCTTGCACAACATGGAAATCATTTGCCTATGTCATAGGTGGATGTATAGGCTTGAATGTCCTTTTGCTGCTCCTCCAACCTCTGAAGCATATAGAGGGTTGAGTTCCACCGCGTCGCAACCTCTTGCTTCAGGTGATGGCGGGGCAAGTTCAAGAGTGTTTGCTGGCGCTCCAGTCTTCGGCACGCAGTCGCTGAATGGCGAAAGTGGCCAGAAATTTTTCGGGCCACCCAAAGCATCTCCTGCATGTCCCTGTCGCTTTTCAGAAAATTCTGCCCCACCAAGTTTATTGTGTGAGCAAAACATGGGACGTGCTGGAATTTGCCCAGATGTAATGCCCACACAATATTGGTGGCATTGTCAGATATCACAAATCCCCAGGAGAGTCTAAGTGGGGTAAGCCACTGGGCGATGATTTCCCTCAGTTTCTCTAAGAGGTTGTCGGCGGTGTGCCTCTTACTGAAACCGGTGATACACAGCGTAGCCTGCCTTGGAACGAGCTGGCGTTTCTGAGATGCTGCTACTGGTGACGCTGCTGCTGTTGCTGCGTAAGGTGATACATCTACCCAGTGGGCTGTCACAGTCATATAGTCCTTAGTCTGCCCTGTTCCACTTGTCCACATGTCCATGGTTAAGTGGACATTGGGTACAACGGCATTTTTCAGGACACTGAGGACACTTTTTCTGACGTTTCTGTACAGTCTCGGTATCGCCTGCCTAGTGAAGTGGAATCTAGATGGGATTTGGAACCGGGGACACACTACCTCCATCAATTGTCTAAATCCCACTGCACTAATGGCGGATACCGGACGCACGTCTAACACCAACATAGCAGTCAAGGCCTCAGTTATACGTTTTGCTTCAGGATGACTGCTGTCGTACTTCATCCTCCTCGCTAAGGACTGTTGGAGGGTCAATTGTTTAGTAAAAGTAGTGGTGTTCCTACTTCCTCTCTGGGATGATGAACGACTCCCAGCAGCAGCAACAGCGGCAGCAGGAGGTGTAGCAATGCAGGATCCTCTGGAGGAATCCTGGATAGGAGAGTCAGTCATGCCAGTGACATGGCCTGCAGGACTACTTCCGATCCTGACTAAGGAGGAAATTGACGAGAAGGGAGTTGACGGTGTGGTTTGCAGGCGCTTGGATATAACAGGGCAACGGGATTTAGGTGTCCCTGGACTGCTTACGGTCTTAGCCAAAGTTTCTGAACTTGACAGTAACTTTTTATGAACGCACTGCAGGTGCCGTATAAGGGAGGATGTTCCTAGGTGGTTAACGTCCCTACCCCTACTTATTTCTCCTTTACATATGGTACATATGGCAAGACAGTTGTTGTCCGGATTTGGAAAGAAATATTGTCAGAACAAAGAGGTGGAATGTTTGGTCTTCTGCCCAGGCATGACCATGATGGGCTTTTTCATCCCACGGACAACAACTGTCTCCCTCGGAGCCTGATTTAAACAAACCACATCACCATCAGAATCCTCCTCGCCAACTTCCTCCTCAGCGCCAGCTACACCAGTATCCTCATCCTGTTGTACTTCAACAGTGACATCTTCAATTTGCATATCAGCAAGTGGACTGTGGGTGCTCCTTTCAGCACTTGCAGGGGGTGTGCAAATGGTGGAAAGAGCCACCTCTTCCCGTCCAGTGCTGGGAAGGTCAGGCATTGCAACCACCACCACACTTGGACTCTCCTTGGGGATTTGTGATATCTTCTTAGAACGTACAGTACTTCGCTGTGCTTTTGCCAGCTTAACTCTTTTGATTTTTTTAGTGGGAGGAGGGCTTCCATCGTCATGTGAAGCTGAACCACTAGTCATGAGCATAGGGAAAGACCTTAGCCATTCCTTGCCACTCCGTGTCGTAAATGGCATATTGGCAAGTTTACCTTTCTCTTCAGATGATTTAAATGTTTTTTTCAAGGTCATTTTCCTGAACTTTGTCATTTGGGATTGTATGTGCCCTCTACTATGACATTGGGCATCGGCCTTGGCAGACGACGTTGATGGCATGTAATCGTCTATGTCATGACTAGTGGCAGCAGCTTCAGCACTAGGAAGAAGTGGTTCTTGATCTTTCCCTATTTTATTTTTATCGGAGAAAGTTTGGTCCTCCATTTATGTTATATTGATATATACGCGCGGCTAAGGCGCACACAAACACAGAAAATAATTTTTTATTTTTGTTGGAGACTAGTGCACTTTGTGGGTTACTCCACCCTTTAAGAAATGAGCCAGCCGGCCCTTTACTTATGGGACACAGGCGCACGTTTGGCGCTGCTCCTTTGTTGATGCACGTGCAGCCACAGTACATACAATTCACAAACACAGAATTTTTTTTTTAATTTTGTTTGGAGTGCCCTTTGGGGGTTACAGCACCCTTTAGCGGTCAATCCAGCCGGCCCTTTATTTATGGGACACAGGTGCACGCTTGGCACTACTTTGTTGATGCACGTGCGGCTACTGCGCACACAATTCGCAAACACAAAAAAATATATTTTTTTATTTTGTTTGGAGTGCCCTTTGGGGGTTACAGCACCCTTTAACGGACAAGCCAGCCGGCCTTTTACTTATGGGACACAGGCGCACGCTTGGCGCTGCTCCTTTGTTGATGCACGTGCAGCCACAGTGCACACAATTCACAAACACAGAAAATTATTTATTTTTTTTGCACGGGGGGAGCACCCCTGATGGACAGAGCACCCCCTGGACAACACTACAGCACCCCTTTAGGACTGGGACACTGCACAGGACTTTGGAGTGGACACAGCCCCTATGGACAACTGACTGCACAACACAGTCCAGCCAGCCCCTTTGGACTTTGAAGTAGTGGACACAGCCCCTATGGACAACAGCAGCACAGTGCAGCACAGCACAGCACAACACTACACTGTACTACACTACACTACACAGCCCAGCCAGCCCTAACTCCCACCCTCCCTCTTCACTGTCAACAGCCGAGTGAGAAAATGGCGCCGACGCGGGTACCTTATATAGGATCCAAAACCCACGAGACTCGGAAGGCGGGATGATGACGTTTTGCCTCGATTTCAGATCCAAGTCAGGCGGAAAAAGTCGAGCCTGACTCGGATCGGACTCGGATCGGGGGGGCTCGGGGGGGTTCGGATTTTAGAAATCTGAACCCGCTCACCCCTAGTTGTAACTGACCACTTGAATGTAGGATGCCAATACTTCCCCTCAGCCTTGGAAGCATAACCCGATATAACCTGAACATTGCTGAATAGCAGATCAAAATCAATATCTAGGGGTCATATACAGACTAGAAAAAATCTTTGGTGAGCCAAAAACAAACTCACAGACAAAAACATGTGTAACACATACACAAACTACTAAAGAACTTCGAGTTAGATACCCAACAGTATCCATGCACCAAGAGAATAGATACAAACATTGTACTGTACACTGTAATGAAATATACAGAAAAATTACTTTAATGAAAAACGGTAAGATAAAGTAGTAGCACCAAGGTTCAAAGAAAACATGCAAACGATAGGGTTTCGTTAAGACCAAATGGGGCCACGGTGTTCATGTCATGTATCCAACAGGCTTCAAGTTGCATCAATCGTTTGTCTCTATCTCCCCCTCTTTTTGATATTGGCACATGGTCGGTAAATTTATGTCTTAGTGTGGCCAAAGGGTGCTTCCGTTCCTTGAAATGTCTCACCACTGGTTGGTCATTCTCTCTGCCATCAAGGGCCTGTCTTATGGCGGTGCGGTGTTGCGCCATCCTTATTATTGCTGTACATGAAGTTTTTCCTATATATGTAAGGCCACAGGGACATCGGATCATGTAGATGATAAAACTAGTCATGCAATTGAGTACGTGTCTGATGGGAATCCTCTTTCCGGAGTGTGGATGAACCACATCTGGTCCTGTTTCCATATACCTGCAAGTGGTACAACCAATACACTTGTAACAGTCAGGTTTACGTGAGAGGAAATTGCTTGCCATAGGTGCTTCAATTGTGGATACATCGTTGTGTACAAGCCAGTCCTTTAAACTTTTCTCTCTCCAGTACCCCATCATGATTCTAGACATGTGCAAAGGCTTGAGACTGGAATCCGTGTTGACAACTGGCCAGAATTTTTTAACAGTTGTATTGATATGTTTGCTTGCAGAGTTATATTGTGTAATGAACATGGTTGGAGTCTTGTTTGTTTTAGTTGTAAAAGATGGATTGTCTGGTTTTCTGCTGTTGTTAATGGCTCTAGCTTTAGCTTTTAACAAATCTTTTAACTTATATCCCCTGTTCAGAAACTTGGTCATCATGATGTCCAATGCTTTATCAGCCATGTCAGTGTTACTTGTAATCCTTAGGACGCGAAGGAATTGGGAGTAAGGTAAACTCCTTATTAGAGACATAGGCTGATGACTCCCTGCATGTAGGAGTGTGTTGCAATCTGTAGGTTTGGTATAGATGTTAGTAGAAAAGGAAGTACCATCCCAGCTGATATCAATATCCAAAATGTATGTTCTCAGAACTGCATTCATACGTGAATTTTATATATTCATGCATTTGATTGATGTTGTCCATGGCTGAAATGAACTGTTGTGAAGTGCCCGACCATAATACGAAGATATCATCTATGTATCTTATAAAATAAAGAAAGTGATCACTGAACTCAGAATTAAGTAGAAAAACAGCCCTTTCCACATAAAACATGTAGATATTGGCAAGGCCGGCGCCACGTGAGAACCCTTGGCACAGCCTCTTTTTTGTAAATAGAACAGGTTGTCAAAAAGAAAATAGTTCCTTGTGAGAGTTTTCTCAAGAAGTTGTATGTACAGCTGAATATTCGTACCATTGTACTCTAGTTTAGCTAGCAAAAACCTTTCCATGCTTTCTAATCCCTGTGTATGGGGAATGCTGGTGTACAATGATACAACATCTATTGTACAGATTAATAAGTTTTCAGGTAATTGATTCAACTGATGTAATTTTTCAAGAAAAGTGTTGGTATCTTTGAGAAAAGTTGGTTCCTCCATGATTAGTGGTTGGAAAAAAAAATCTAAAAATTTGGATACCGAGCTGTACAGAGATCCTCTAGCGGAAATTATAGGGTGTCCAGGGGGAGACTGTAGGGATTTATGGACTTTTGGTAAGGTATAAATGAGAGGTACAACTGAATAAGATGTTTTTAGTTTAATACTGGTGTTGTTATCAATCCACTTCTTAATCACTGCCTCATCAAGTAGTGCATCTAGTTCATTTTTATAAATAAAGGTTGGATCGTAGTCTAGTTTCACATATACATTCTCATCACTGAGCTGTTTATAAATCTCAGTTTTGTATGCATTCATATCTTGGAGGACAATTGCCCCTCCTTTGTCTGCTGGCCTAATTACAATGTTTTTGTCTTTACTGAGAGAATGTAATGCTTGGAATTTATCTTTACTCAAGTTATAATGTGGAAAAACTGTCGTTTTATTAACCATGGAAACGTCCTGATCTACCAATCTGATAAAACTTTTTATGGAAGCGTTAAATGATTGTGGTTCAAAAGTGGTTGGTTTGTCTACTGGGCCTTTAGAGTAAGATGGGCTGTCATTATTAGCATCTGAGAAAAATTCTTTTAGTTTAAGATTTCTGTGGAAATTCCATAAATCTTTTTTCCACAGAAAGTTGTCATAAGAACATGTAGGCACAAATGATAACCCTTTATTCAAGAGCTTCATCTCTGTGTCTGTAATGTTTTTATCAGATAAGTTAATAATTAAGTTCTCTTTTTGTAGATCTTTTTTATTGTCCCTCTCCCTCTGCCCTCCCCGTCTCGTGCGGGCCCTCCTCCTTTTTGGGCCCATGTGGCCACCCCTAAAGGGGGTCATTGGGAAGTTGATGAGGGGACACTATCAGTGTCACTTTGGGATGAATTGGCAGCACTGGATTGATCAGTTTC
Organism: Taudactylus pleione; assembly: GCA_031769625.1. NCBI lineage: Eukaryota > Metazoa > Chordata > Amphibia > Anura > Myobatrachidae > Taudactylus > Taudactylus pleione. Next base: position 10,971,654 of record JAUIMM010000391.1, read on the forward strand.
AAAAATGTAATTTGTTTTTGGTATATCTAGTTCTCTGCACCCGGTTGAATGGGGTTCTTCCTATTGCCCAGGAATATACCCGCTGTTCCTGATAATCCGTATTAACTTTGACAAGTTTTTCTTTTTTATATTTGATTAAATCTTTTTTATATTGGCCTATTTGGCTATTGAGTTTGGATAACCAGTCACAGCTGGTGTCATTGGTAAATGTTGGTTTATGAAGAGTCTCAAAGCTATACATTGTTTCTTTATATATATATATGCAAGAAGTGAAAACAAGTGCCTTATAGTGTAAAATATTTAGATACTGGTAACACGCAACAACACACATATAGAATTACGTACCGTATCACCCTAGAAGGTGGGCATGTAGTAATGGGTCTTTTAGGGATATCCCTTCTGGTCCCTCTCGTGGTTCAGTTTAAGGTTTGACACAGGACCCAGTCAGTTATAGGGAGATAAATAACACTCTCAGTAGTACAAACAGTTTGTTACAAGCACAAAAAAGACATAAAAAATGTGCAATTACATTAAAATAAATGTCAGTAGGCTTATCTGAGTGAGTAGCTGACAGTCAGTAAGCGAGGGTAACTTGGTCCTTAGACTAGGGTGATATGGTACACAATTCTATATGTGTGTTTTGTGTTACCAGTACCTAAATATTTTACACTAAGGGCCATATTCAATTAGGCTGCGAAAACCAGTTATCGGAGATACTTTTTCACCGATGACGTCATTTTCGCCGATTCCACTTTTCCCCGTATTTGGCCGACTTTTCACCGATGCGAACAGTCAATGCGTCAGACCCGGCGAAAAAATATCACCTAGGAATAGGTGGTGAGAAAAAGTGCAGAATTTGGGTTTTGGGGTGCAGACTTCCAAAAACCTCCCTGCACCCCTTGGATAGTCCCCTAAAGGTGATCTGTGTAAATTTGTTTTATAAAAATACCTTAGGAGACCCCAAAAAAGTACTTTCATTTTGGGGGCAAAAAAAAACAAAGTTGGAGGACAACCTAGCGAAATAGATTAAGGGGGATCCCCAAGTAGGCCCCAGGTGTTTTTTTGATTGCAGGTGGTTGTGGCAGGTGGATTTTTCATGTTTTTTAATTCTTCACATTAGCCACTTTAAAATATACTATCCCCCATTTTCATGTACCCCAAATTTGATGGGACTACTTATTTTGCAAAAATAACTTCCTAAATGCTATTCTTCACCTCTTTCTTAAAAGTGCAAAACGGCAACTATTGAGAGCGTTTAAAGACCCCACATACCTTTAGCAGGCTATTCAGGGGTACCCATAGTGATCACCCATGTCAGAACATCTTTTGGGGGGGTGCCAGCCTGATTTCCCCAAAAATGACTGGACTGTTCGCTGATTTTTAATTCACCGGGTCCCGTTTTTCGACGATTTTGGAATTGAATACGGGGTTAAGCGGGGACGCGCGCGGTAAGTTTTCGATGGCAAAACCTCAGATGATGGCAAAAAGTCCGGCCACAGACTTTTTGCTCCTAATTGAATACGGGCCTATAAGGCGCTTGTTTTCACTTGTTGTATTTTCATAAACATTTAGGACCATACAACAGAGGTCCTACTTGGGAAACCTTGAGCTGCTACCTTCAAGATTGGGAATATAGGACCTGATTCAGACCCGCTCGCAAGATGCGATCGCTCACTGGCAGAAAGGGGCCGGATATGTAAATTAAGCGCTCGCACTGCGTCACATAAGGATGCCCACTGTGTGTTAGCAAGCTACGGAAAGCTGCGCTCGCAAGTGTTTGATGATGCCCCCTTGCCACTCACAACACACTTCATCTCCGGGAAATGTATGATTAATCGGGACCATCGAGAGCCATCGAAGCTGCTCGCAGCCTTTGGGGTCGCCTTAGCCTGCTGCAAGCACAGCGATCAGCGCTGGCTGAAATACATGTTGGTGACATGTACAATGACGCTACTTTGCTAATTATGCACGCCCTTTAAATGCCGTTTTGGCGGCCAGACACACCTGCGTTCGCACATCCACTCCCCCGTTTACAAGCACCTTCCCCTGTTACCACCCACAAACAGCACTATCTGTCACTCAAAGCAGCGATCTGATACTGGCTTACATATATATATATACTTAGCCAGAGGACGTGGCACTTGAGAACTTTATCATCATCTTTAATAATTTCTAGGGGTGAGCGGGTTCAGATTTCTGAAATCCGAACCCCCCCAAGCCCCCCCGATCCGAGGCCGATCCGAGTCAGGCTCGACTTTTCCCGCCTGACTCGGATCTGAAATCGAGGCAAAATGTCATCATCCCACCTTCCGTGTCTCGCGGGTTTTGGATCCTATATAAAGTACCCGCGTCGGCGCCATTTTCTCACTCTGCTGTGGACAGTGAAGAGGGAGGGTGGGAGTTAGGGCTGGCTGGGCTGTGTAGTGTAGTGTAGTTTAGTGCAGTGTTGTGCTGTGCTGTGCTGCGCTGTGCTGCTGTTGTCCATAGGGGCTGTGTCCACTCCTTCAAAGTCCATAGGGGCTGGCTGGACTGTGTTGTGCAGTCAGTTGTCCATAGGGGCTGTGTCCACTCCAAAGTCCTGTGCAGTGTCCCAGTCCTAAAGGGGTGCTGTAGTGTTGTCCAGGGGGTGCTCTGTCCATCAGTGGTGCTCCCCCCAAGTGCAAAAAAAAATTATATTTTTTCTGTGTTTGTGAATTGTGTGCACTGTGGCTGCATGTGCATCAACAAAGGAGCAGCGCCAAGCGTGTGCCTGTGTCCCATAGGTAAAAGGCCGGCTGGCTTGTCCGTTAAAGGGTGCTGTAACCCCCAAAGGGAACTCCAAACAAAATAAAAAAATATATTTTTTTGTGTTTGTGAATTGTGTGCGTAGTAGCCGCACGTGCATCAACAAAGGAGCAGCGCCAAGCGTGCGCCTGTGTCCCATAAATAAAGGGCCGGCTGGATTGACCGCTAAAGGGTGCTGTAACCCCCAAAGGGCTCTCCAAACAAAATAAAACATTTTTTTCTGTGTTTGTGAATTGTGTGCACTGTGGCTGCACGTGCATCAACAAAGGAGCAGCACCAAGCGTGCGCCTGTGTCCCATAAGTAAAAGGCCAGCTGGCTTGTCCGTTAAAGGGTGCTGTAACCCCCAAAGGGCACTCCAAACAAAATAAAAAAATATATTTTTTTGTGTTTGTGAATTGTGTGCGCAGTAGCCGCACGTGCATCAACATAGTGCCAAGCGTGCACCTGTGTCCCATAAATAAAGGGTCGGCTGGATTGACCGCTAAAGGGTGCTGTAACCCCCAAAGGGCACTCCAAACAAAATAAAAAAAAATATTTTTTTGTGTTGGTGTATTGTGTGCGCAGTAGCCGCACGTGCATGAACAAAGTAGTGCCAAGCGTGCGCCTGTGTCCCATAAATAAAGGGCCAGCTGGATTGCCCGCTAAAGGTTGCTGTAAACCCCAAAGGGCACTCCAAACAAAATAAAAAAATATATTTTTTGGGTTTGTGAATTGTGTGCGCAGTAGCCGCACCTGCATCAACATAGTAGTGCCAAGCGTGCGCCTGTGTCCCATAAATAAAGGGCCGGCTGGATTGACCGTTAAAAGGTGCTGTAACCCCCAAAGGGCACTCCAAACAAAATAAAAAAAAAATGTCTGTCTTTGTGAATTGTGTGCACTGTGGCTGCACGTGCATCAACAAAGGAGCAGCACCAAGCGTGCACCTGTGTCCCATAGTAAAAGGCCGGCTGGCTTGTCCCTTATAGGGTGCTGTAACCCCCAAAGGGCACTCCAAACAATATAAAAATATATATTTTTTTGTGTTTGTGAATTGTGTGCGCAGTAGCTGCACATGCATCAACAAAGAAGTGCCAAGCGTGCGCCTGTGTCCTATAAATAAAGGGCCGGCTGGATTGACCGCTAAAGGGTGCTGTAACCCCCAAAGGGCACTCCAAACAAAATAAAAAAATAGTTTCTGTGTTTGTGAATTGTGTGGGCTGTAGCTGCACGTGCATCAACAAAGGAGCAGCGCCAAGCGTGCGCCTGTGTCCCATAAGTAAAGGGCCGGCTGGCTCATTTCTTAAAGGGTGCTGTAACCCACAAACTGCACTAGTCTACAACAAAAATAAAAAATTATTTTCTGTGTTTGTTTGCGCCTTAGCCGCACGTATATATCAATATAACATAAATGGAGGACCAAACATTCTCCGATAAAAATAAAATAGGGATAGATCAAGAACCACTTCCTCCTAGTGCTGAAGCTGCTGCCACTAGTCATGACATAGACGATAACATGCCATCAACGTCGTCTGCCAAGGCCGATGCCCAATGTCATAGTAGAGGGCACTTACAATCCCAAATGACAAAGTTCAGGAAAATGACCTTGAAAAAACATTTAAATTATCTGAAGAGAAACGTAAACTTGCCAATATGCCATTTACGACACGGAGTGGCAAGGAACGTCTAAGGTCTTTCCCTATGTTCATGACTAGTGGTTCAGCTTCACATGACGATGGATGCCCTCCTCCCTCTAAAAAAATCAAAATGAGTTAAGCTGGCAAAAGCACAGCGAAGAACTGTGCATTCTAAGAAGATATCACAAATCCCCAAGGAGAGTCCAAGTGTGGTGGCGGTTGCGATGCCTGACCTTCCCAGCACTGGACGGGAAGAGGCGGCTCTTTCCACCATTTGCATGCCCCCTGCAAGTGCTGAAAGGAGCACCCACAGTCCACTTGCTGATATGCAAATTGAAGATGTCACTGTTGAAGTACAACAGGATGAGGATACTGGTGTAGCTGGCGCTGAAGAGGAAGTTGGCGAGGAGGATTCTGATGGTGATGTGGTTTGTTTAAATCAGGCTCCGGGGGAGACAGTTGTTGTCCGTGGGATGAAAAAGCCCATCATGGTCATGCCTGGGCAGAAGACCAAACATTCCACCTCTTTGGTCTGGCAATATTTCTATCCAAATCCGGACAACAACTGTCTTGCCATATGTACCATATGTAAAGGTGAAATAAGTAGGGGTAGGGACGTTAACCACCTAGGAACATCCTCCCTTATACGCCACCTACAGCGCGTTCATAAAAAGTTACTGTCAAGTTCAGAAACTTTGGCTAAGACCGTAAGCAGTCCAGGGACACCTAAATCCCTTTTTCCTGTTTTATCCAAGGAATCGGTGTATGAGGAGGATGAGAACGACATCTTGCCTCCGTAGAGCCAGTTTGTGCAGGGACAGATTAATTGCCAGCTTGTTTTGTGGGGGCCCAAACGAACCAATCATTTCAGCAACAGTCATGCGGCAGACCCTGGCACTGAAATGATTGGTTTGTTAAGTGTGCATGTCCTATTTATACAACATAAGGGTGGGTGGGAGGGCCCAAGGACAATTCCATCTTGCACCTCTTTTTTTTCTTTGCATTATGTACTGTTTGGGGGACTAGTTTTTCAAACTGCCATCCTCTCTGCCACTGCAGTGTCACTCCTAGATAGGCCACGTGTTTGTGCCGCCCACTCGTGTCGATTAGCGTAGTCATCCAGCTACCTTGGTGCAACTTTTGGCCATAAAAACAATATTGTGAGGTGTTCAGAATACACTAGAAATGAGTGGAAATGAAGGTTATTGAGGTTAATAATAGCATAGGAGCAGAAAAACCTACAAATTCTGTGACGTTAGCTGTTTTTATGCTTTTTTTCAAAAATATACAGATCCAAAACACAAAACCCAGAACCCAAAACACGGAAGGGTGGTTTTGGAAAACCAATCCAGATCCAAAACACGAAGAAAGATCCAGATCCAAAACCAAAACACAAAACACTAAAAGTGGCCGGTGCACACCCCTAATAATTTCACATATAGATAGCAACATTTCAGTGCCTCCACACAACCGGCACTGTCTTCAGGATTAAAACATATCAAATAACCATACCTTGTTTAGAGTGTCACCCTTGCAACTGTGAATGCCTTCCCCAGAAGCAGACCCAGCACCCGGACTGGCGGTGTATATTGCATGACATCACTACTGCAGCGTGTAATACCGATCGACTCATCAGCATAGCAACTAGATTGACAGCACATTAGAAATTGAGCTACACTCGGCTACATACAAATGACATCACACCTTTCTGAGCAATATAATATAATAGCATACCCGCTTGAAGAGTGGCTTAATACATTATGCAAATAATCACAATCAAATATATCCTTATATTGTTCAGTTTATGGACAGCTGTGGCTGTTTGGCAGCTATGATTAAAAGCACCAAAAGGATCTATTTACTAAGCAGTGTTAGGAGACAGAGTGAAAAGTGATAAGAACGTGATAAGGTGCCAGCCAATCAGCTCCCAACTGTCATCTCACAGGCTGTGTTTGAAAAATGCCAGTTGGGAGCTGATTGGCTGGCACCTTATCACGTTCTTATCACTTTTCACTCTGTCTCCTAACACTGCTTAATAAATAGACCCCTTAGTGTTAAATGCACAAAGTGTGCTAACATAACAGTTATTCTGCATAAATATGGACTAATCATCTGTTTATTTCATTTCATGCCTCAGGTATGTGACTTAATATATCATCCTACTTATTGCATCTATACTCTGCATAGACCTTTATGCCATCATGTGCAGTTTAAAATGTATGTGACTTCATAACTTGCATAGATTTGTTTTTACCTGTATAGTCTATATGGTTCAGTGAAGCATAGTTTATGGTATATATCTGGCCTGGTCTTTGCTCCAAATCAGAGCAAGTTATCTCCTTTGATCGGCAGACCTACTGACTCAGATGCAGCCTGTCTTAAGGTGGGTACACACCTGACAGATAGATCTGCAGATGATGGTCTTTCATACACACTGAATGACCATCATCTGCATGCTGCAGCAGGTCGGGCCGGACTTAGGGTGGGTGGGGGCGTGGCCTAATCGCGCCGGCGTGGCCACGCTCCCTTAAAAAAAAAATTTACGATGCGACGCAGCGCTGCGCGCTGGGGAGAGTGGCGCTGTGTGCCCATCAGCCCGGGGCACACAGCCAAATGGGGGCGAGATCAGCATGATCGCTCCCCCTTTTGGCATTGTAGCCTGCTCGGGCTGCTGCTTTAGCAGCCTCGTACAGTCTCTCAGTGCAGCCCAGCACACAGGAGCGTGTGCTGGGCTGCTGTGGATGGGGAGCTGTGCCAGACCCGGGTAAGTAGTACCCGGCCGTGTCTCTCTCCCCCCTCTTGGCCCCCCTGTGTATGGGTGATCGGCTGATCACTCGAACACACTTGCCGATGAGCAGATATGTCTACAGACATATATGTTCATTGGCTGTGAAGCACAGCCAATGTGATATGCCTGTGAATGGGGGCACGATATATTGGCTGATATATCTACTGTTAGTAATAAAACAATCAGTCCTTTACCTGGCATTCACTAAATAAACCCCCTCTATTTACTTGTGCTTGCCCCCGGCCTCCGATCTAGTTCTTGAATAATGAAAACATTTTATAGCATCATATAATTTATATTAAACTGCCATCCTCTCGGCCACTGCAGTGCCACTATGTTTCATAGATGTACTGTATTCTTTTAAACTGCCTTGTGTTTGTGCCACTGCTCTGTTGCTTAGTTAAGCCACCCAGCTCACTGCAGCCTTTGGCAAATGTTGGTGAAAATAATTTTTATGAGTTGTGAGGTTGTCAAAATTTACTGGAAATGATTTTTAAATGAATGTTATTGTTATTAATAATACTGTTAATTTAATATGATTTTATGTTTAAAAAATCCAAAACAGAATAAAAAAACATTTGAGGGTGGTTTTTCCAAAACCACAACACGACAAAGATTTATAACCAAAACACGGGGCTCTACGCAAATCTCTACTTTGCAATTATAATCTTTGCCCCCTACAATATACTGTAATAGACTTTGTCCCAATTTATTATCATTTTTTTTTCCAAACACTACATACTGTCTAACAATTATTGCCCCTTCACTGTAATAATCAGTGCCCCACTTTACTATGATCATTGCAAACCTTTACTATAATATTAATTTCTCCAATTTCTATAATAACCATTTCACATATCACTATAATAGTTATTGTACCTTCAATACAATAGTCATTGCCCCTTCACTATAATAATCACTTCTCTAATCACTATAATACTCATTGTACCCCTCCTCTATAATATTATTTTTGCCCCTTCATTATAATAATAATTGCCCCTTATCTATAATAATCATTGTCCTATTTCACTACTGTATAATAGTCTTTGCCCCAATCACTATAATAAACATTTCCCAAATTACTATCATAATCATTGCTGTCAAATACTATAATATAATTTTTTTCCCTTTACCATAGTTATCATCCCCATTTGCAATAAAAATAATAATAATTTACACCTTCACTATAATAATCATTGCCATCACTCACTTTAACAATCATTGCCCCAATCATTATAAAAATGATTGCCCCCTTTGTTATAATAATCACTATAATAACCAGTGCTCACAATCACTGTAATAAGCATTGCTCACCTTTCACCGTTTCAATATATTAATCATTATTCCCCTTCTCTATGATAATAATTGCTCTGGTCACTATAATAAAAATGCCCAATTCTCTATAATGTTTGTTACCCCTTTACTGTAATAATCAATGTCCCCATTAACTATGTATAATATTTTTTCCCCATTTACTATAATAATCATTGATACAATAATTATAATAATAATTCCCCATTAATTATATTAATTCCCTAATTCAATAAATGATTATTGTTCCCCTTCACTTTAATAATCATTGTTCCCAGTCAATATTATAAATCTCTATTCCCAATCACTATTATAACTATTGCTCCATTCCTTATAATAGGCATTGTCCCCATTCACTATAATAATCATTATGCTCAATCACTATTGTCCCTCATCACTGTAACAATCATTGCACCTTCCACAAGTGTTCCGCAGCACCTTACACAGAACATAAACAAATAGGTTGACCAGTGACTTACAGTACAATACAATACAGGACATGGATAATATACATTGCTACATTCGCGACCATAACACCCAAATAAGTAACAGAGCAAATCAACCAAGTGCTAGGTGCCCAAGTGAGGAGTAAGAAGTAGATGAAAGTAGAGAATGGAGAAGCACATGAGGGTAGAGGGCCCTGCTCATAAGAGCTTACATTCTAAAGGGGAGGGGCAGACTAACAGGTGTGACACAGATGGGGTAGGCAGGGAGGAAGGAATATGTTGCAGCAAGTTAAGATGAGAGCTGGAAGGCTATGATGAAGTAGTGGGTCTTGAGAGCCCGTTTGAAGGATTGTAGAGAGGTGGAGGGTCTGATGGGAAGAGGGAGAGAGTTTCAAAGGTGGGGAGCAGCGCGGGCAAAATCTTGTAGGCAGGAGTGGGAGGAAGTAATCAATTGGCATGAGTGTCGGCGTGCATTTGTTGAACAAGAGGGCGGACAGGAGAGTGAAGGGGGATGAGGTCCGAGATGTAAATGGGAGAGGAATGGATGAGGGCTTTGTAAGTGAGTGTGAGAACCTTGAATTGGGTTCTAAAAGGGAAGAGGAGCCAGTGGAGGGCTTGTAGGAGAGGGGAGGCAGATGTAGAGCGTTTTGAGAGGAAGATGAGTCGAGCAGCAGCATTGAGGACAGACTGTAGAGGAGAGAGATGGGAGTTGGGGAGGCCAGATAGGAGGAGGTTACAATCATTGTACACAAACACTATAATAATTATTGCCCCTCTTCAATATAATAAATACATTTCCCCAAACACTATATTATTCAACATCTCTGTTCTTGATAATAATCATTGTATCCAGTCACTATAATAATCATTGCCCCCAATCAATATAATCATCATTGTCCCCCTCTCTATAATATAATACCCCTTTTACGCCAGAGATAAAACCTGGGTTAATGCAGGGTTAACCTGGGTTGTTTCTTGATGTAAAAGGGGACATGATTGGATTCCCAGGTCAAGTGACCCGGCAATCCAATTTAGGTAACTTGCAGGGTTTAACACTGGAATGACCCGTGAGACCCTGAAGTGTAAATGGTGCAATCCGGGTCACAATGTCCTGGAGCATGCTGCATACCTGCCAATTGGCCTCCTTCAGTGGTGCTTGGAGATGACGTCATCTCCAAGAGTCCACTTCCACGCCGGAAAAGTCGGGTCACTGCAGACCCGGCTCTGGTGTGAATGGCATCGACTTGGTAATTTCCTTGGTCGGCGCCGGCTAAATTCCAGGTCTGATCCGGATTGGAACCCTGTTCCAACCTCCGGGTCAGACCCAGGATTTAGGTATTAAATCGGTATAATAGTCATTGCCTCTACACTATAACAATCATTGACCTCCTTCGCTATAGCAATCATTGTCCCAAATCACTATAAAATCATTGCCTCAATCACTATAATAATCATTGCCTCCAATCACGGGAATAATAATTTTCCCTAAACACTATAATAATTGCTGCTCTCAATCACTAGAATATTTATTGTGCCCAATCACTATAATAATAATTTACCTGATTATTATTATTATAATTTCTTCAATCGCTAATCATTTTCCTAATCACCATAAAAATTATTGTCCCCAATCACTATAATAACACTGAGGAACAAAAAAATTTATATTTTTTCTTACCAAGGATTTAAGGTCGGTTTGAGAGTACTCAATAGCAGGTCCTATTTTCACTTTGGATCTTCACTGTAGCTAAATTGGCTCCAGTTTTCAAATTAATTAAAAATTATAAAATTCTATTATTTTCTCCATTTGAAGTACCTTACTAGTCTAGGCCTGCTTTACTTAACAGAATCAACTTAGTTTTGCTTTTTTAACAACTACCCTCTTTCAACAATAACAAGAATTTTGGTTTATTTGTGATAAAATAGCTGGTAGTCATGTTTGATACACATAACATATTCAAATCTCCTCACTAAACCTGGGAGGTGGCGTGGCCATGCACTGCTAAGCCTGCTGGGACATCCTCAGACCACAGCCATGCCTCCTCCCAGCATACAGAGAGGAGTAATGGAGAGGACTGAGTGATGCAGTTAGCACACCTCCTGTTCCTTTGTTTGGCCGGCGGTTCAAATCCTGTCAGCGGAAGCCCGGCAGTGAAGATCCCGACAGGTGAGCATTTTTTCTATTTACTAACCTAACCTCCCCCCTAACCCTAACCCACCCTCAGGGGTGCCTAACCCTAACCTCCCCCCAAGTGCCTAACCCTAACCTCCCTCTAAGTACCTAAACCTAACCCCACCCTTCCCCGCAGCCTAACCCTAAGTATCCAGGGGGGTGCCTAACCCTAGCCTCCCCCCCGGGAGTGCCTAACCCTAACCCCCCCCTTCCCTTAGCCTAACCCTCCGCCCCGTGGCTGTCCACGCCCGGCTTACCTTTGATCAGTAAGCCGGGTGTCGGGCTCCCGGTGTAGGTCTAATGACAGGCGCCGGGATTTCGACGCCTGTTACTGGACACTTGCCAGGATTAGACAGTCGGGAAGCCGACGGTCAGCATTTATACCATCGGCATTCCGACTGCATACCGTTCGGCCCTCCCTCTGTCCCACCACAACCAGTTTCCCGCCATGTGGGCTTGTTTTGTTCAGTACGTCCTCTGCTTTTGTTGGGAGTTAGCACTAAATGTGTGAAACAAAACGTTTTCGCCGTAAAAATGTGTTCTTCTCGGAGACGGTGTACTAACAACCCTGATGTTTTTTTTTATATTTGTGGCAAATATAGTGTTGCAAAAGAAAGAAAAAAATATAACTGTATTCGTAAAACAAGCATATCAGGCTTATTTTGGACGTCAAATAAACCACCACGATAAGATTTGGGTGCCTCACAAAGTTTGTAAAACCTGCATGGAATCACTCCGTAATTGGACTAAAGGTAATCGAAAAGAACTTAATTTCGGCATACCTATGATGTGGTGTGAGCCAAAAGATCACTTGAGTGACTGCTATTTTTGTGCTGTAAATGTGAAGGGTATGAATCGATTTAAGAAACACAAATGGGAATACCCAAGTATGAATTCTGCAACACAACCTATACCACATGGCGAAGATTTACCTGTACCGTAATTCAGTTCTTTGTGCGAAGTTGAATGTGATGATGTGGAAATGTTAATTTCATCCAGTGCAAGTGACAAAACAGATGAAAGTGAGTTTGAAGAAAGTTCCTCTACTTCAAACACATTTTCTCAAAAGGAACTAAACGATTTAATTTGTGACTTGAATTTATCGAAAAAAGGAGCCGAGCTTTTAGCATCCAGACTTCAAGAAAAGCACTGTCTTGAGCCGGATGTTACTATAACATCGTATCGAAATAGAGAGCAAGCCATACTGCCATTCTTTAACCAAGATAACAATCTTGTGTATTGCAACAATATGCAGAACTTCTCCAGATGATAGGATTACCAGAATATCGAGCAGAAGACTGGCGGCCCTTTTTGGATAGTTCTAAAAGGAGCTTAAAATGCGTATTACTGCACAATGGGAATAAATTTGCATCAATTCCTATCGATCATTCAACAAAACGTAAAGAACAGTATGAAAATATCAAGTTAGTCTTAGAGAAAATTATTCTCAGCATTAGTGGTCTGTTTGTGTCGATTTAAAAATGGTAAACTTTCTTCTTGGGCAGCAAAGTGGATATACTAAGTATCCTTGTCACATATGCTTATGGGATAGTCTTGCAAAACAAAAGCACTGGTAGCAAACTGCATGGCCTCCAAGAGAAGTTATAACTGTAGGAGAAGCCACATCATTCATGAGCCCTTAATTGACAGGAAAAAATCATACTGCTGCCTCTCCAAAAACTTAGCAAAATCCCTATTTAGGGTTATAAATATGGGGTCTTGGTTCAGAACCCCTTGGACACCTCCCATAATGACTAAACAGGCAAACATTTATATTAATTCATTTCCCTTAATAATGACATGTAATTTTTTAGGTCAATATGTAAAAAGTGATGGAAAATGGATTATAAGTAGTGTAGTAGGTAATTTGGGGGGCTGCATGGATGGGACAAGTGTTTTGAGGATTGCAGGTGGCTGCAGCAAGTGTATTTTTAACTTATTTTAAAACTACCCTAAAATTACAAAATATACTTGCATCCATTGTATGTACAACTAATTTAAATGCAGCATTTATTTAGACCCCAAAAACTTTCTTTCTACTGTATAATTTTTCCACTGTTAAATAAAAATGCATATAACAGCCTTTTTACACTATTTAAAAACCCCAAACCCTTTAATTTTGCCCAATAATACACTTCTAAACTATTACCCAATGTTAGTGTACCTTTTTTTGGGGTACCAACACATTTTCCCATTTTTAGGTGCACTCTCCGCAGTATTTTGTTCGGGCGAATGCACCATCGCGTATTTTGCCTGAAAACTCGCATACGCTATAGCAGCTTAAAGTGACACATTCGGGTGAAGGGTGTGAAAATTTCCATAAGCGAAAACTTAACATTTTTGCCTCTGATTGGTTATGGCCCCAAGAAGCATGTACAGATCATAGTGATATGTGCATGCTTCTCACAAATTGACTGCCTCAGGCAGGTCTATTGTTTGGGTGTGTTGAAAGTCAAAACAATGAGGTGATCCTGTAGTCGACTGTGTGAAAGAACCGATGTTTGGTCATTTTCCGATTTTGGTTTGGATTCGGTTTGATAGTCAATTTTATAGTTGAGTTTGACTTTAGTAAATCTCCAATTTGCAAAATCAAATTAAAATCGACTACAAATAGACCAAAAACCCAACATATAAATTTAAATATACCCCTAGATCAGAGGCCCGAGGTCAGCTCAGTTAAATGGAGGTGGAGTATTTTGTTGAAGCCAGGTAAATGATTGATTAATTGATTACTAACAGTACTATAACAACTATCAAGAAAAACAAATCAGATATGTAAAAAAACTATTAAAAACAAGCTTCCAAATTAGATTTTTAAAGTCAAAACTGAATCCAAACAGCAAATCACAGGCCTCAGGACAATACAAGAGATTCAAGGCAGAGTAACAGTCTAGTCTAAGTCATTAATTATATAATTATATGATTTGAGGCTAGTACTCTGTGTCTGTGGAGAAGCTGCAGAAAATGGGGCCTTTATCCCTGGATGAGAAGCTGGTGATGGATAACCTTGTAAGATACACAAGAACATGCACCAGTAAAGTACAGTATTATATGATTCCTGTCAAACACACATAATCTTGGCATAGACCATATTGAAAAGTGGTGCACAGTGGAATTGTCTTTGGACCCTCCAACCAAAGCTTATGTTGTATATTAAAAAGGATATTCACAGTTTAGCAATCCAAGTACTTCAACAACAGGGACATTAGCCAAATTTGTGGCTGAAGTGCTTGGTTTGTTTGGGCCTCCACAAATCAAGCTACCAATGGGCTTAAGCAGCTAACAGTGTTTTTAATCATTATCACAGTTGCAAGATTTTATTATCCTCATCATCACCCTTATCACTGTTATTAATATCATTATCACACAATTATACAGTATCTGATGCCAATTGGAATCAAAGTCTCTGTACTTTGTCGTGATTGGCATCAAAGTCTTCCTCTTAGATTATGTAGTTCTTTTTAATGAATTAACAGTTTTTTCAATTCTTTTTAAAATAGCCAACTACGTCAATTGCTCACAAGGTTCCTAGCTGTGATAAACTCTTTCAGAGTACACACAGGAGGATTGTCAGCTTAAGTAAACCAAAGTCTGTTTGTACCAGGGGCTCTAAATTGCATTTCTCCTCCCAGTAATAAAATGGCTTGTATGACAAGCTAATTTGTACATTATTATTAAAATAATCATACACCATTCTATTGATGCTTACTGTATCAGATTGAGTCATGGTAGAGGTATCAATAATTGTGGACAGTTCTTTTAAGCCAGACCAGATGTCATTTTGCTTCACTCTGGTGCACAGAGTTGACACATCATCATCATCAGTGGGTCTCTTGGAAATCATAATTTTTTCTGGCAGCAGCATTTGCAGGAAAAACTGAACAAGATGTTGTCATGTCATGTGCTACTTGAACTGACAACTTGCTCGCCAGGAGCTCTTTGTATCTCCTAAGATTTATGTCAGTTGGAAAGAAATACATTATGTACTCCTTAAACCTAGGATCAAAATGTACTGATCCAATTGCAAGATGTTGCATACTTTTGGGTCCTAAAAAAGCAAAAAAAAGAACTTGCTCTGTAAGTCTAACATACTTAATGGAATTTCTCAGTTTCAACTCTTCCTTCAGCTTCTCTAGCTGCTTTTCCAGCTGTTTAATTAAGAGTATAACCTGACACAGACTGGCAGTGTCTGAACACACTTCATTTGTTACCATTTCAAATGGTTTCAGTATCCTGCATAAAACGGAGTGTATTCTCCACTATGCTGGACTAAGGTAACATGCAACCCCTCTCCCTATCTTATGGTTTGTTATGTACACTTGGAAAGCCAGTTCTTCCAGCATATAGAGGGTGGAATTCCCCTTAGTTATTACTACCTCTTGGTTCAGTTGGTGGCAGGGCAAGTTATACTATTGTTGCAGCCACTACAATCTTCTATATGCAATTGCTGAATGACAAAAATGACCAGACATTTTTCAAGCCAAGGTCCTGCATGTCTTGATTGCCCCTATCAGTTTTTTGAAGAAATTTTGAACCACCAAGTTTATTGTGTGCACAAAACATGGTATGTGTTGAAAACCCCCTAGTTGTAATGCTCATATAATGCTACTTGCATTATCGGAATTGACAAATCCTGAGGGGAATCTTAGCCATTTTGCTATCATATCCCAGCATTTTTCCAACTTATTGACACCGGTATGCTTCTTAGTGAAGGCAATTATGCAGAGAGTAGTCTGCCTGTGAATGAGCTGGCACTGTGTGTTAGATAGTCTTGCTGCTGCTGAAGGCTATATGCCCACCCACAGGGCCATCACAGTCATGTAATCTTTAGTTGGATCATTACCACTTGTCCACATATCTGTAGTTAAGTGGATAGTCAGTACAGTGGCATTTCCTAGGCCAAGAATAACTTTTTTAACATCCTGGTACAGGTGAGGAATTGCTGTTCCGGTAATTGAGATGGAATTTGGTAGCAGGACAGATGACACCAACTATCTAAAACCAGATGCATTGATGGCAGATATTGGATGCAGATTTAATGCTAGCATAGCCGTCATGGCTTCAGTGATCCGCTGTGCAACAGGATGGTGGCTGTCATACTTGGTTCCTCTTGCAAATGAATGTTTCACAGTAAATTGTTGTTTGAAATTACTAGTCTTCTTGGTCCCTTTCTGCGATGAAGATTCTCTGCTAGAAGCAGCAGGGCCTAGTGTGCAATAATTCTTCTTTGGAATCCTGGATAGGGGAGGAGTCAGTTAGACTTTGCAAATTGGATGCAGGATAACTACATCCAATTATTAATGAGTTTGATTATGAAAATGTTAGTGTTGGAGATTGCATGGGCTGGGATCTATCCATGCTGCTGGTAGCTGATGATAGACTGCTTGTTATTAGTTTACAGTTTTCAGATTTTGATAAATAATTTGCATGAACTTACTGCAAATTACATAACAGGGAGGAGGTGTCTAGATGGTTAATGTCCCTACCGCTACTTATTTTGGCATCAAAAATTATACAAATGACATGTTGCTAGGATTTTGGAAAAAATTATTCCACACAGAAGAAGTGGCTTGTTTGGACTTATGTCCAGACAAAACAATGTCCTTCTTCTTCTTATAACTGACAAAAACTGCTGCCACTGGTGACTGACTTACTTTAACACAAACATCCTCCTCTTTAATTTTATCAACTTTTTATTGACCAACTCAACATCCTCATAAACCTCAGATACACAATTACCCCCCTCATCCTGCACAATAGCATTCTCAATTTCTCTGTCATCATCATTACTTTTACTACTACTCATCCTCACATTTGCATAGGGTGCATAAATGGTGGAAAGAGGCTTCTCTAGGATTGCAGTGTCATAAATGTCAGACTCACACATAGCACTTGTGGACACTTTTAGATTCTCCTAAGGGATCAGTTTGTTCTTTTTGTGCACTGATTTTCCTGTGTTAGAAGTGGCACATCTAAACTCAAAACGAGAACGTGTTGCATGAGAGGTTACTGTGTTTGGGTCCTCACATTTGCAGTAGGCATTCAAGTGCATGAAACAGCAGTAGTAGGACCACCACTCTCAAAGAAAGGTCATGGTCTGAGCCTTTCCTTGCCGCTGCGTGTGGTGTATGACATGTTGGCAATTTTATTTCTTTATTGGTAGTAAATTTTTCCTTCATAGTTACAGGTGATGGTTACTTTATGATTGTTAATTAATTACTGCTTAGATTTGAGGTGCCCCTTACACATTATTTCCCCTTGTCCTTCTTTAGCAAATGTTATAGAAGTACTGTGACTGGCTACAGAACTAGAACTGGGTTGCTCCTGCTCTTCTAGAAACTGATTCATGATTGGTTTTATTACTTACACCAGGACAAGAGTAAAGATACTGTAGTGGAACTTAACTACCACCACACAAAGTGAACGTACAATGAGATAAGGAAAGGAGGGACTGTTACCTTTACTATGTAGTTTTATGAAAGTCCTGGAGACTTTTTTTTGGCAACAGCAAAAAATAATATTTTGTCCACTTATGATTTGTGTTGTTCAGTTGATGGGGACATGATAGCACCCACTAAGTACAATAATATATGCTGCTTCTCATATGCATTTTTACATTTGTTTAGAAAAGCCTGGCAATTTTTCTTTCAAGTACTGTCACTTAGACCATTGGTTTCTTAGAGGGCATACACAAAGGGCCAAATGTTAGAGTATGCGAGTTTAGAAAATGTGAGAGTTTAGCAGTAACCTCTGACACTTTTTAAACTTGCCCAATAATAGAGTAATAGAGTAAACCCGAGTATCCACTTGCAGATATAAATGAGCGATTGAACGATAACGACATTGTTATCATTCAATTGCTCATTAATCATGCATATATCAGGCAGTTAAATGTCAGAAATGACTAGCGGTGCATGTTCCCGCTGGTGGTTTCCGACATCAAACATCTCCTGAACATGACGGTCAATCTGCCGATAATGACAGATTGGCTATGTTCAGGGATGAGGGAGGGTGCCTGCACTGAATGACATAACGTTTAGTGTAGGCACTACACAGTGGCAAACGCAGGATTTTTAAGGGGGGGTTTCCATATATATATATATATATATATATATATATATATATATATACAGCATTCATACACACGCAACTTAGCATACTCATGCACAGCGTACACACAGACACGCACACATAAGCATACTTACACACAGCATACATGCATACATACACACACAGGTATACTTACACACAGCATATATGCATACACACACAAGTATACTTACATACAAGATACCTACAAATATACATACTTACACACAGCATACATTCATACATACACACAGCATATATACACACACGCATACTTATGCATAGCATACATTCATACATACATACACACAGCATATATACACACACACGCGTATACTTATGCATAGCATACATACACATAAACATCAGTATAGTTACCAAGGTCTGAGGAGAGAGGTGGGTCACCGCCGGAGCCCATGTGAGCGCAGTAGCTGCTGCTCGGCATGCGTAGCAGCTCCTTCCCGGCGATTTCCTCGTGAAGACATAGGACTTGACCACGTTGAGAGCTGTGACCTTCACGGAACCTGACCACCCACACAGCATGACTGTATACATCACCGGGAGACAAGCGGCTGCCCCACCTCCTACTGCCGCCGCACCAACACGCCCCCTCACAGCCAGCCAATCACAGCACAGCAGGGACTGACAGAGACACGCTACCTGCCCGGCACCCGCTGCAGCTGTATACTTGGGAGAGAGCTCTCTGTCTGTAGATCCGCGGCTGCTCCGTAGCAGCCGCAATCAGTGCAGAGACAGTGTTGTCTCCGTCTCTAAAAAAAAAATTTGGTCCATCAGGGGTGGTTTCTGAGTACTCAGAAACCCCCCCTGCATGTGCGTGTGCTACAGAGGATGAGGAACGCGTGTACGATTACAATGTTGTAATCGTACTGTCATTCCACTATCTGCTAGTGGATACGTGGCTTAAGAGAACATGCAAACTCACATGTTTTTTGACTAAAAAACTCTCATGATTTAAACTCTCATCTAGATCTTTTCCCATTTTGAAGATAAAACTCGTCCAATGTGAGAGGTTACTGCTAAACTCTCACATTTTCTAAACTCTCACCCTATTACATTTGTCCCACAGTGTTTAATGGATATTAGCAATGCTGGAACTGGGTATGAGCAATCTATTACACACAGGGGAAAGACCCCCGCTGAAAGCAGATGTAAGTAACAAACTCTGTGTCTGGCTCTCCTATATGCATGTCCCAATCTGAAGCCCAGGGTCCTTATTAAATAACGTTGTCTATTGAATCCACTGTAATCCAAATTGCAATTATATCAGTGGTGCACAGTCTCAATTGATACTGCTGTTAGTAAACCTGCTGATTTCAGGTGCAATAATGAGCAGTATAGTTCACAGCAAATGGAGCTACTGGCCAATTCTTGCATGTCCTAACTAGTTTCTCCATCAAATGTGTGGTGACAGTTTCATCAGACTATCACACACCTGCAACAACAGAAGTAATTGCTAGTGGGAACAGCAAGTACTACATGCCTAGTAGCCAGTCCTCTGGCATGTGTCTACATTCTAACTTCTCCCATAGGGTTGACTGGTGCAGGATATAGGCATCATGACAAGATCCTGGATAACCTGTAATCACTCTGAGAATTTGTAGATGAACATCACAGACCACCTGCACATTGAGAGCGTGGTAGTGATGCCTATTGACATACACTTCCCCCCTCAAGTGTGGTGCTCTGAGCCCAATGTGGGTATAATCTATGGCTTCCAGTACATTAGGGACTGCATAGAGACTAAAGAAGGTAGAGATGTGCACTGACCCTTGTGTTTTGGTTTTGGTTTTGGATCTGGATCCCCCCCTGGTTTTGGATCTGGATTGGTTTTGCCAAAACCTCACCTCTGTGTTTTGTTTTCGTGTTTTGGTTTTGGATATGGATTTTTTTCTTAAAAAATCATAAAAACAGCTAAAATCACATAATTTGGGCCTGTTTTTGTTCCTACAGTATAATTAACCTCAATAACATTTATTTCCAGTAATTTCCAATCAATTTTGACCACCTCACAATATTATTTGCTTCATCTAGTTAAGACCAAAAGGTTGCATCCAGCTAGCTGGCTGACTAAGCTAAGCGACACAGTGGGCGGCACTAACATGTGGCAGTCCAGCTTCTAATTTCCAACATGGATACAGTGTGTTATACAGTGTGGGTTGGATACAGCAATAGTGCACTTACTGTGACAGCAGTGTCGGCAGAGCGGGGTTGCTAACGGTGTCCTCAGTACATGGAATGGCAGTGCTGCGGTGCTGGCAGTGTCCTCAGTGAAGGGTACCGGTGATGTCGGCAGTGCGGGGGTGCCAGTGGTGTCTTTAGTGTATGTTTGCTGGCTGTGTTGGCAGTGCGGGGGTGGCAGCGGTGTCTTTAGTGCAGGTTTGCTGGCTGTGTCAGCAGTGTGGGGGTTGCTGGCGGTGTCCTCAGTACATGGAATGGCAATACTGCGGTGCTGGCAGTGTTCTCAGTGAAGGGTACCGGCGGTGTCAGCAGAGCAGGAGTGCCAGCGGTGTCCTCAGTGAAGGTTTGCTGACTGTGTCAGCAGTGCAGGGGTGTTCTCAATGCAGGGTGCTTGTGGTGTCGGCAGAGCAGGAGTGCCAGTGGTGTCCTCAGTGCAGGTTTGCTGACTGTGTTGGCAGTGCTGGGGTGTTCTCAATGCAGGGTGCTTGCAGTGTTGGCAGAGCGGGGGTGCCAGCGGTATCCTCAGTGCATGTGTGCTGACAGTGTCGGCAGTGCAGGGGTGTTGGTGGTGTCCTCAGTGTGGGATTGTTGGCAGTGTCGGCAGTGTGGGGGTCGCTGATGGTGTCCTCAGTACAGGGGTGCCGGCAGCGGTGGTGTCAGCAGCGGGAGATGCTGCCATTAGGGGTGCCAGCAGCGGTGGTGTCAGCAGCGGGAGATGCTGCCATTAGGGGTGCCGGTAGTGTCGGCAACGGGGCGTGCCGTCGGTGTCAGGTGGTGGGGGATGGCAGGCCCCATCTTCTTTTTCTTCTACATTTTCAATGGGCCTAACGCTGATTGGCTGAGAGGATCGCCCCAAATCCCCGAAATTCGGGTGGGTTCGGATCTCTCAGAATTTTTACAGACTCAAACCATATTACATTTACCCCATAGCCTGCAAACAACATGGATACTATAGTGCGTGATCCGGGCCCATTTATAGTTAATGCAGTATAATCTACCAAACTATGCACTGTAGTAAGTAAACCATAGTCCTGGGAATGCAATATAATGTCAAATACAGTATGTAGAGCAATGTGACCCCTTTATATAATATAAGACAGGAATGAAGCCTTTATAAAGTAAAACGCAAGTATGTATATATATATATATATATATATATAAGAGATATGCGCAGACCCCCATGTTTTGGTTTTGGTTTTGGATCTGGATCTCCCCTGGTTTTGGATCTGGATTGGTTTTGCCAAAACCTCACCTCTGTGTTTTGTTTTCGTGTTTTGGTTTTGGATATGGATTTTTTTCTTAAAAAATCATAAAAACAGCTAAAATCACATAATTTGGGCCTGTTTTTGTTCCTACAGTATAATTAACCTCAATAACATTTATTTCCAGTAATTTCCAATCAATTTTGACCACCTCACAATATTATTTGCTTCATCTAGTTAAGGCCAAAAGGTTGCATCCAGCTAGCTGGCTGACTAAGCAAAGCGACACAGTGGACGGCACTAACATGTGGCAGTCCAGCTTCTAATTTCCAACATGGATACAGTGTGTTATACAGTGTGGGTTGGATACAGCAATAGTGCACTTACTGTGACAGCAGTGTCGGCAGAGCGGGGTTGCTGACGGTGTCCTCAGTACATGGAATGGCAGTGCTGCGGTGCTGGCAGTGTCCTCAGTGAAGGGTACCGGTGATGTCGGCAGTGTGGGGGTGCCAGTGGTGTCTTTAGTGCTTGTTTGCTGGCTGTGTTGGCAGTGCAGGGGTGGCAGCGGTGTCTTTAGTGCAGGTTTGCTGGCTGTGTCGGCAGTGTGGGGGTTGCTGGCGGTGTCCTCAGTACATGGAATGGCAGTACTGCGGTGCTGGCAGTGTTCTCAGTGAAGGGTACCGGCGGTGTCAGTAGAGCAGGAGTGCCAGCGGTGTCCTCAGTGAAGGTTTGCTGACTGTGTCAGCAGTGCAGGGGTGTTCTCAATGCAGAGTGCTGGTGGTGTCGGCAGAGCGGGAGTGCCAGTGGTGTCCTCAGTGCAGGTTTGCTGACTGTGTTGGCTGTGCAGGGGTGTTCTCAATGCAGGGTGCTTGCAGTGTTGGCAGAGCGGGGGTGCCAGCGGTATCCTCAGTGCATGTGTGCTGACAGTGCAGGGGTGTTGGTGGTGTCCTCAGTGTGGGATTGTCGGCAGTGTCGGCAGTGTGGGGGTCGCTGATGGTGTCCTCAGTACAGGGGTGCCGGCAGCGGTGGTGTCAGCAGCAGGAGATGCTGCCATTGGGGGTGCCGGTAGTGTCGGCAGCGGGGCGTGCCGTCGGTGTCAGGCGGTGGGGGATGGCAGGCCCCATCTTCTTTTTCTTCTACATTTTCAATGGGCCTAACGCTGATTGGCTGAGAGGATCGCCCCAAATCCCCGAAATTCGGGTGGGTTCGGATCTCTCAGAATTTTTACAGACTCGAACCATATTACATTTACCCCATAGCCTGCAAACAACATGGATACTACAGTGCGTGATCCGGGCCCCTTTATAGTTAATGCAGTATAATCTACCAAACTATGCACTGTAGTAAGTAAACCATAGTCCTGGGAATGCAATATAATGTCAAATACAGTATGTAGAGCAATGTGACCCCTTTATATAATATAAGACAGGAATGAAGCCTTTATAAAGTAAAACGCAAGTATGTATATATATATATATATATATATATATATATAAGAGATATGCGCAGACCCCCATGTTTTGGTTTTGGTTTTGGATCTGGATCTCCCCTGGTTTTGGATCTGGATTGGTTTTGCCAAAACCTCACCTCTGTGTTTTGTTTTCGTGTTTTGGTTTTGGATATGGATTTTTTTCTTAAAAAATCATAAAAACAGCTAAAATCACATAATTTGGGCCTGTTTTTGTTCCTACAGTATAATTAACCTCAATAACATTTATTTCCAGTAATTTCCAATCAATTTTGACCACCTCACAATATTATTTGCTTCATCTAGTTAAGGCCAAAAGGTTGCATCCAGCTAGCTGGCTGACTAAGCAAAGCGACACAGTGGGCGGCACTAACATGTGGCAGTCCAGCTTCTAATTTCCAACATGGATACAGTGTGTTATACAGTGTGGGTTGGATACAGCAATAGTGCACTTACTGTGACAGCAGTGTCGGCAGAGCGGGGTTGCTGACGGTGTCCTCAGTACATGGAATGGCAGTGCTGCGGTGCTGGCAGTGTCCTCAGTGAAGGGTACCGGTGATGTCGGCAGTGTGGGGGTGCCAGTGGTGTCTTTAGTGCTTGTTTGCTGGCTGTGTTGGCAGTGCGGGGGTGGCAGCGGTGTCTTTAGTGCAGGTTTGCTGGCTGTGTCGGCAGTGTGGGGGTTGCTGGCGGTGTCCTCAGTACATGGAATGGCAGTACTGCGGTGCTGGCAGTGTTCTCAGTGAAGGGTACCGGTGGTGTCAGTAGAGCAGGAGTGCCAGCGGTGTCCTCAGTGAAGGTTTGCTGACTGTGTCAGCAGTGCAGGGGTGTTCTCAATGCAGAGTGCTGGTGGTGTCGGCAGAGCGGGAGTGCCAGTGGTGTCCTCAGTGCAGGTTTGCTGACTGTGTTGGCTGTGCAGGGGTGTTCTCAATGCAGGGTGCTTGCAGTGTTGGCAGAGCGGGGGTGCCAGCGGTATCCTCAGTGCATGTGTGCTGACAGTGCAGGGGTGTTGGTGGTGTCCTCAGTGTGGGATTGTCGGCAGTGTCGGCAGTGTGGGGGTCGCTGATGGTGTCCTCAGTACAGGGGTGCCGGCAGCGGTGGTGTCAGCAGCAGGAGATGCTGCCATTGGGGGTGCCGGTAGTGTCGGCAGCGGGGCGTGCCGTCGGTGTCAGGCGGTGGGGGATGGCAGGCCCCATCTTCTTTTTCTTCTACATTTTCAATGGGCCTAACGCTGATTGGCTGAGAGGATCGCCCCAAATCCCCGAAATTCGGGTGGGTTCGGATCTCTCAGAATTTTTACAGACTCGAACCATATTACATTTACCCCATAGCCTGCAAACAACATGGATACTACAGTGCGTGATCCGGGCCCCTTTATAGTTAATGCAGTATAATCTACCAAACTATGCACTGTAGTAAGTAAACCATAGTCCTGAGAATGCAATATAATGTCAAATACAGTATGTAGAGCAATGTGACCCCTTTATATAATATAAGACAGGAATGAAGCCTTTATAAAGTAAAACGCAAGTATGTATATAAGAGATATGCGCAGACCCCCATGTTTTGGTTTTGGTTTTGGATCTGGATCTCCCCTGGTTTTGGATCTGGATTGGTTTTACCAAAACCTCACCTCTGTGTTTTGTTTTTGTATTTTGGTTTTAGATCTGGATTTTTTCTTAAAAAAATAAAAAAACAACTAAAATCACATAAAATGGTCCTTTTTTGTTCCTACAGTATTAATAACCACAATAACATTAATAACCACAATAACATTTATTTCCACTCATTTCCAGTCAATTTTGACCACCTCACAGCTCACAATATTGATTTTTTTCAACTAGTTAAAGGGCCAAAAGGTTACATACAGCTTGCTGGCTCAAAACTGATGGATATAATTATTAATAGAGTTGAGGACTGTGCAAAGATGATGGTTGGGATACCCTTGAGGATTGAAGAATTGATAGTTGATAGTTGGTGCAGCCCCTGGCTGTAAAATTGATAATACATTTTTTAAAAAACAAATCATTGGGTGCAGCCCTTGGCTGAATAATTAATAAAAAGAAATTCATTGGTGGATATACTGTAGATGGAATAGTCCTTGGGCCCTCCCACCCACCCTTATGTTGTATACTGAACAGGACAGTTTAACAAACCAATCATTTCAGCGACAAGGACTGCCAATTGTGGCTGAAATGATTGGTTTGTTTGGACCCCCATAAAACAAGCTGCCAATGTGTATTGGACATGAAAATGAAAATGATCCCATACACAAAGTGGCTTTATATCACAAGTTGTTGTCATCCTCGTCCTCGTCATCCCCATCAGTGTGTATATCCTCTTCTTCACACAATATTAATTTGTCCCCGCTGGAATCCACCATAGGTGCCTCTGTAATTTTTTGATGTAATTATTGGTAGATGTCTTCCTCGTGGAATTGTAATTAATTTTAATGAACATCATCTTTTCCACATTTTGAGGAAGTAACCTCCTATGCTGATCACTGACAAGGTTGCCAGCTGCACTGAAAATTATTTCGGAGTACACACTGGAGGGTGGGCAACTTAATTTAATGCAATGCCAGTTTGTGTATGTAACTCCAAATTGCCTCTTTTTCCTGCCAGTACTGAAAGGGACTGTCTGACATGCCTATTAGGATGTTATCTCTGAAATAGTCCTCAACCATTCTGTGAATGGAGACTGCATCACACATACTGTAGATTCTGATTCAGTCCTGCTCGTAAGGGCCGGCTGCTCGCAGGTAATGTGGGCGTTTTTATTTTTTTTGTCTCCTGTTACTCGCAAAGCTGTGGGAGGCCACCAAGAGCTTGTGCGAGTGGCAAGGAGCCCGTTGCGATAATCGCGACCATCGGCCTTGCGATGAGACCCTAGGGTAGGGTCTCGGCTGCCGCAAGGCCGAGTGGACTTCCTGCTCTAATAGAGCAGGAAGTCCACTACTGACATCAATTGTGATGTCAGTAGGTCCTCCCTCAAATGCCAAGTGTTCCTAAGGGAACACCTGCGTTTGGCCAACCACCGCCCTACACGCCTACAAAACGGGGCGAGCTGTCACTCACCATTGACAGCCGCCCCATCTTGTAGCGAGCCCCGTAGCAACTGAACTTCCGTCGCTCGGCGGGGCTCGCGCATGCGCACACTGAATGCGGCGCGTGCACTGATCACAAACATCAAGCTGCTTGCAAGTGGCTCTGAATCAGCCCATAGTCACCGTAGAAGACATGTCACTAGTAGATAGTACTCTCAGGCCCAACCAGATGTAATTTTTTTGGTGGACGATCTGCATGACCAGCAGGTATTCTGTAAGGAAAATTTAGTTTTTTCCTGGCAGCTGCAGAAACTGAAGGAGGAGAAGATGGCGTTTCAATTTTTTTACAAACAGCTCTTTGTATAGTTTTAAATTTCGGTCTGTTGGAAAAAAACTCACAAGGTAGGACTTAAACGTAGGATCCAGAATGGTCGCCAAAATTTATTTTTCAGATTTAAATAGATTGACGACTCTTGGAACCCGGTGAAGTGAATCAAGGGCTTGATCCACCAGTCCGACATACCTTGTGCAATCGCTCCGTTTCAGTTTCTCCAGCTGTTTTTGCAAAAGTCTGATGAGTGGAATGACCTGACTCAAGTTGGCAGTGTCTGAATGAACTTCACGTGTGGCAAGTTCAAAGGGTTTGAAAACCTTGCACAACACGGAAATTATTCTCCACTGCGCTTGAGTAAGGTGCATTCCCCCTCCACGGCCTATATCATAGGCCGTTGTATAGAACTGGATGGCCTTTTGCTGTTCCTCCATCCGATGAAGCATATAGAGGGTAGAATTCCACCGAGTTACTGCCTCTTGCTTCAGCTGATGGCGGGGCAAATTTAACAGTACCTGCTGGTCATGCAATCTTTGACAAGCATTTGCCGAATGTCTAAAATGTCCAGATATTTTGTGGGCCACCGAGAGCATTCCTGCATGCCCCTGTCATTTTTTTAAAAATGTTGCACCACCAAATTAATTGTGTGAGCAAAACATGGGATGTGTTGGAATTTGCCCACATGTAATGCTCTCACAATATTGGTGGCATTGTCCAAAATCCCAAGGAGAGTCCATGTGGGGTAAGCCACTTAGCAATGATCTCCCTGAGTTTTTGTAAGAGGTTCTCAGTGGTATGCCTCTTAGTGAAACCAGTTATACAAAGAGTAGCCTGCCTCTGTATCAGCTGTCTTTTGGTAGATGTTGCTGCTGCTGTTGCTGTTGTAGGCAATACACCTACCCAGTGGGCTGTCACAGTCATGTAATCCTTAGTTTGCCCTGTCCCACTTGTCCACATATCAGTGGTCAAGTGGACAGTGGGTACAACGGCATTTCTGAGGACATTAATAAGGTTTTTTTTAATGTCCTTGTACAGACTTGTAATTGCTGTTCTAGCGAAGTGGAGTTTAGAAGGGATCTGGTAGCGTGGACACAGGACCTCAATTAACTGTTGAAAACCCACTGCAGTGATGGCAGATACTGAGTGCACATCTAATGCCAGCATAGCTGTTATGGTGTCAGTAATCTGCTGTGCAACTGGATGATTTCTGTCATACTTGTTTGCCCTTGCAAACGATTGTTTGACAGTTAATTGTTTTTTGGTGGATACACTACAAGTAGTCTTTCTCCTGGTCCCCTTCTGGGATAGAGATCCACTCACAGCAACAGCAGCAGCAACAGACATAGTCATCAAGGAATCCTTTTGAGGAATCACGGTTAGGAGAGGAGGCAATCATGCTTCGAATAACAACATTGGATGCACCAGGACTACTCTCAATGAGGAATAAGGATGTTGATGATGCAGGTGTTGGTGGTGAAGATCAAAGGCGCTTGGTTTCTACATAGAGGGAACAGGTAGGTGACACTGGACTTGTTACGTTTTGAGTTTTGGAACTTGGCGACATACACTTTGCTATTTGATGAATGTGCTCCAAGCGACGTAAAACAAGGAGGAGCTTACTAGGTGGTTTAGGTTCCTCCCTCTACTCACTCTTGCTTGCAATGGTTACATATGGCTTGACAACTGTTGTCCGGATTGGGGTGAAAATAATTCCACACTTGAGAAGTGGCTCTTTTTGTCTTTTGCCCCGGCATGACAACAATGGGCTTTGGCTTTTTCAATCCATGGGCAACAGCTGTTGCCTTACTTAAACAAAGGACATCCTCTGCATCAACATCCTCATCACCAACATCTTCATCATTAACATCCTTAGCGCCTTCAACTACCAAAATCTTCTCCTCCATGTGCAATTCCCCAGAAGCATCCTCACTGACTACGTCTGCAAGATGTTGACTGCCCTTCCCCACATTTACAGAGGGCACACAAAATGTTGGAACTTGGAGGATTCTCCAGTACACTAGAATTTAGGTCTGGCTCACACATGGCTACCGCGGAAACACTTGCACTCTCCTCAGGGATTTGTGATTTCGATTTCTTACTGCACACAGTTGGTTTTTCTGGAGCTGTCTTACTCTTCTTAACAACTTTACATTTTTTAATGGTACCACCACCACTACTACTACAAGCAGAAGGGCTATCAGAACCAGCAGTCAACATAAATAAAGGCCAAGGCCTTATCCTTTCCTTGCCACTTCGTGTAGTGACTGGCATATTGCCAATTTTTTGTTTATCTAAAGGCAACTTGCCATTCTATTTTTTTCTTTACTACTTTAAAAGTAGCTTTACCATATCCATGGCATGACTTAAGCCCTGGGGCATGGGCCTTCATAGAGGACAAGGAAGTTGATGGCCTTGCATTATCATGATGACTGCTGGCGGCAGCTACAACATGTGGTTCTTGGCCTTGCTCTCCTGTCATGTGACAGCCCTCCATATTTTCTGTGGTCTTGAAGCAGTGTCACAAGCACCAATAGTGTAGCCAAGTTGTGGTTACAAAATTCACACACGTGCAGTTGTGTGCACACAGAAAAATATTAGACAAAAAAGACACTATTTGTTTTATTTTTTTTCGCGTCCAGAACTTGGGCCCAGAGCACAGATTGATGATGGCTGGAGTCGGGCAGCACTAGGTTGTGTTGCTGTATCTTGTGCTGCTAAGCCTAACACGCACACACACACAGAAATAAAAAAGACAATATATATATATTTTTTTTCTCGGGTCCAGAACTTTGAACTTTCCCCTGTACTCCTGTGGGCAAGTCCGACCCTGTCTGTGAGAGTGGGAATCGTCTCTGCACCATCTATGTATGAACTTCATTTACATTCAAAACTTAGCATTCAATGTACAAAACCCTAATATGGTTAGATGTTTTAGATTCATGTATGTACTGTACATAAAGTGTTGTGTATCAAAGTATTTACCATACAGCCATAAATAAAGATCTGTTAGGATAACATTATTTTAATCCAGGGAGGCAACAACTCAGGAGCAGATAAGTCTTGCATTATTGGTTCCAGAGTCCCAGACTTACCAAGATTAGACTTCTGTAATGATGTTTGTTGTGGATACATGTATAAATTGTACATTGATTTAGAGTTGTACAATCACATTAGGTTACAATCACAATGTATTGGCGAACAGTATACAGGTGTCTGTAAATGTGTCTACTTTCTATGACTGGTCAGAAAGTACTTTCATGGTGTTAGTTGCATTAAAACTTCTATCAGATGAGGTGTGTCATGCGTGCAAACCACTTAACCTTAAACTAAAAGTAAATACAGACACTGAGACATAGATTTGGCAGAGAAAATTGATGGCTATTTATTGAAGCAATAAATATTTATTTAATTATCTAATTTAAGGATGTGTGTTGGCAAAGAAAGGACGGGCAGAAATCAGCCAATCTGCAATGCCCACACACAACCAACAACAGGCATAGCAGGCGTATATTGCCCAGAGCACACAAACATAACTATAAAAACCCCTAAAACAACAAAAGGTATCCACTCACCTTCTACCTTGACTACCCACCCATTTGGGTGATGATACTGCCCCCCGTTAAGTTGGTACAGCCAACTACCAGTCAACGAAGGGAGCGCCCCTCAACTAGACAATTGCACCCAGACTGGTGACCTGCCGTTCTTTCCCGCCTCAATAAAACCAACTCCACACAGAAACAAACCAAAAGGGACGGGATGGTGGGAAACCTGGAAACAAAGAGGCTGTGACCCACACTTCTAGCCCCTTATATAAACATCCCTATAAAACACGCCCCTGCACTGCTATAGGTTACTAGAAGCCAGTGATCTCCGCACATGACAGCCCCCATCCTAGAGGTTTAAACCACCTCTTTTCTTATGCTAATTGGTTTCTCTTCAGTGATTGTTTTGAGGCTGAGACAATTACGTTGTGTTCTGTGAAGGATAAATGATTGCAGGAGATCTGTACAAAAAAAAGGAAAGTATTGGAACCATTTCCATTACTGAGCTCTTCAAACCATTTTACTGTTTCATCTACTGTATTAAAGGTTGTTGGTTTAACAGTGGTGCACACAGAGTGGGGATTTTTTGAGTACCCAGAACCCCATTGATGGATCAATAACATTTTGGAGTAAACATTTCTCTGTGAATTAATGCTACCGTCCATGTGTGGCAGCTCCTCAGAGAGCTGTAATCATCAGACAGAGTTCTCTGTGTGTCCTATAAAGGGTAATCGCCAAGGGGGAGCTGCTTTCCATGCCATTGAAGTAATTGAAGTTGGAGAGTGTGTATGTGTATGGGTGGGCAGTAAGTGTGTGCAAGCCAGTCCCAGCATGGCAGCACTTGGAGAATCACAAGTGCCGCCATGCCCGGATACTAAATGCCAGCTGGCACCTGTCCCTCTGTGAAGAGAATATAAATGAAGACAAGACACACAGCCAATTTTTTAACCCTTTATTACACACTCACAATCACACACCATACTTACCTTAGGTAGGGCTGCAGCACAGTCCAAAATTCAAATAGTGGAGTCACACCAACTGCCACCCCAAAGGCTGACAACAATCACCGGCCAGGATTCTCTTGCAGTTGGTGTAGCTCATCAATTTGAGTCATTTAAAATGCAGTTGTAATGTTATTTTGCCGACCAAATTCGCATTACGAATTTAGGAAATATCACAGGAATTGATCAAAAATCCCTTGCAAAACAGAGCTTGCGATAGTGCTCTGTCCCTGCGAATCCCATCCGCACACTTCTCCCTGTATTTTTTGAGCACTACAGTAACACCTATTGCAAAATAAATGACAGACAGTCACAAATCTGGGGGAGAGAGAGCTATAATTAATTAAGTGAAAGGACTGTGGGCATGATTCAGAGCCGGACGCAATTAGCGCTCGTTCGTCCAGAAAATAGGGGTGGCTATTCAAATGAACCGTTCGCTCTTTACGGTCTGTTCACGCCTCTAGGTCTGAACGAGCGAACAAAACTTGCGGTCATTTTTTGGGAAACTACGCCACCTGGTCGCTCGCATCCTACGTCATGTCCGCTATTTATTAGATTAATCGAGTACATCGACCAGCGTATGAACTGCTCGCAATTCTTGTGGTTGTTTTTTGCTACCACAATCTTGCGAGCAGTTCTGGCTATAAAATAACCCAGTGACGTGGTCAATGACGCTGCTGTTTTAATTATGCACACCCTTAAAACGCCCGTTTTGACCTTAAAGCAAGCCTGCGTTCGGATCTCCATTCCCCGTTTTCAAGCACCTTCCCCTGTTAACACCCACATACGCCTCATTCTGTCACTCAAAGTAGCAGGCATTCGCTATATAGCGAACAAACGATTTTCGCCCGCACTGACTGGTTCGCGCATGCGTGTTATAAACTGTACGCATGCGCAGAAGTGCGAACATCGCTCGGAACGAGCATACTGCCGCTTACGAGCGGCTCTGAATCAGGCCCTGTGTTAGAGGGGACATTGACTATTAGCAGAGCTAATCAGCCATTCACCTATTCTACTAGTGGCAATTGCGGATACAGAGCTCATCATTAATCCGTCAGTCATATACTCTTACAGTAAGGTATAGACTGGCCATTATTTTGGGAATTAGTGACATTATAATATTGCATTGCCCATGATATAAATCAATTTGTAAGCAGAGTGTTAATCATCTGCAGTATAGAGATAAGTGCTAATTGGACTTCCTGTGTGGAGATCTCTAAGTAAAAGTCAATCATGTAAGCAGGGCCGGTGCTAGGGCGCTTGGCGCCCCCCTGCAATCTATAAATTTGCATTCCCTCTCCCTTTTTCTATAAAGGGACAGCACAACAAAAGTGGCATGGTCTCACAAAGGGGCGTGGCCTCACAATAGTACCCCTAATTCAAATTACGCCAGACAGTAGCACAATCTTATTCACATTACACTGCACATACAGTAGTGCCCCTGATTCAGATTACACCACATAGTAGTGTCCCTTATTTATGTTATGACACACAGTAATTGCCTTTATACACAATGCTCACAGTAGTGCCCCTTATATGCAATGTTCACAGTAGTAGTGCCCCTTACCGCAATGCCTCCAGTAGTAGTGCCCCTTACTGCAATGCCACCAGTAGTAGTGCCCCCTATGCAGTGCACCCAGTAGTGGTCCCTACTATGCAGTGCCCCTAGTAGTCACCCCTATGCAGTGCCCATTATACAGCACCTCCAGTAGTAGTCACCCCAAGCAGTACCCCCAGTAGTAGTTCCCCCTATGCAGTTCCCCAAGTAGTGCCCCTTATATTGTGGCCCCAGTAGTGGTCCCCCCTATGGAGTGCCTCCAATAGTAGTCCCCCCTATGCAGTGCCCTCAGTAGTAGAAACCCCATGCAGTGCCCCTAGTAGTAGTCCTCCTATGCAGTTTCCCCAGTATTGCCCCTTATATTGCATCCCCAGTAGTGGTCCCCCCTATACAGTGCCCCCAGTAGTAGTCCCCAATATGCAGTGCCCCCAGTAGTAGTCACCCCATGCAGTTCCCCTAGTAGTGCCCCTTATATTGTGTCCCCAGTAGTGGTCCCCCCTATACAGTGCCCCCCAAGTAGTAGTCCCCCCTATGCAGTGCCCACTGCACTATGCAGTGTCCCTACATTTATTTGACAAAGACACAAAAAAACCAACACTTAACTTATTCCCCACACCTGCCACTGTCCGCTCCTCCATCCGGCGTCCTCCCGGCCCGCTCTGCACTATGGGAGAGATGTCATGACATCTCTCCCATCACCAACTGTGGGAGCCAGAAGGTGGAGCTCATGAGTGAACTTTAGCCCAGCTCCTGCAGTCGGCACAGCAGCCACCAGCGCCGACTGCAGGAGCTGGGCTAAAGTTCACTCACTCATTGGCAGTCAAAACAAACACACTGCCACCAGCGCCGGTGTGTTTGTTTCTGTGTAGTGCGGTCCGCACTACACTAACCACCGGCGGGCCGCGGACCACGGATGAAGCCCCATGCTTTAGAGGTAATGGGAAATTAGTAACTTAAGAAAAGTAGGAGGATTGGTCTCTTCAGAGGTTAAAGTAGGGGTTACACAAGGAATAACACAACACGCTCTTATGGAGTTTGGAAATCACCTATAACTTCTGTATAAAGGCTGTAACTAGGGGTGCTTAAGTGGTGCTACAGCCACCTCCCAGAGCTTAGGTCTAACTAGTGGAACCATTGCTGTACTTTGGCACTGTATTTGGTTTTCAGTGTGCCTTGAATGGCACCCTGCAGATCCACCTGTGAGCTGCCCCAGTTTCCTGGTCCCGGTGGTGGACCTGCCCCCTCTTCCTGATGTCATTACATAATATGTGCATGCGACAGGGCTGGCCCAGGGTGCTTAATCACCAGGGCTTCCAAGAGCCACACTGTGCCCAGGTGAAGGGGGTGTGGCCTAATCATGGTAGGCATGGCCAAGCCACCGTAAGAAAAAAAAAAGCATTGTTGCAGCGTTGTGTAGGGGCGCGTTTTGAGCCCTTCAGCCCAGTGCATATCTGAGGGGAGGCAGGATCAGTATGATCGCTCCCCCTCACAGGCAGAGGAGAACAGCAGCAAGCAGTCTCCCTTTGCAGCCCAGCACACAGCAGCATGTGCTGGGCTGCTCAGCTGACAAGGAGGAGGTGGGTGGCATTGGTGGCAGGATGACTTCACTGAAAGATATCTTTAAAGATATCTCTCAGTGTGTACACCCAATATCGTTTTTCCTGCACTACAGAAAGTTCGAGGGACATCTTTCACCAATATCGTTCATACAGCACATGGTCTAGTGTGTATGAGCCTTTAAACCTGAACTGGCCTTGAGGACCACATTTGAGAACCTCTGATCTAATACATAACAAACCTGCCCTTGTTCTCTGCCGGTTTTACTGTTTACACATCATTACCTGTGACCAAGACCTTAGGCTTGCTCACCACTCTCTGTCTTCACATAATTGTACCTCACTTTCTATCCACACAAAAATCCCAACATACATGAACATGTTCCATAACATCGGGGCTCCTGACAGCCAAGCCAATACGGCCATGCAGTAGCCCCTGGTAAAGAGTGGGGCAACTTGTTAGAATGAGTGTCTCTACTCTGCTGGTGTAAACTCTGGTTAGTGACCAAATCCTTCAATCTTGCCTGAAGGCTGACACAGAGACCACAAGGCTGGAAACCGATTGAAAAAAAAAAAACACAAAAGCAAAAAACAGCTCTAATGTCAATTCAATATGAAGCATATAAAATATCACTATTGTGACCATGAATCATGAATCAAAACAATGTTTGTTTGATGACCACATGCAATGTTGACAATACTAAATAAAAGAAAGCTATAGTGATGGCAGTAATTCTGAAATGATAATCAAGCATATAATAGTAAATCATTGTCCGTAATAAAATTGTACGTGCAGCAAAATCAATACCAATTCTGAATCATTTCCAGATACCAGCAACAGTCGCTGATATGAATGTCATGAAATGTATCCTCCAAACAGTAGGGTATCAACAAAAAGTTATCTGATGAAGGTGAAATACGTTAGAAATTAATGCAGTCTCTAGGCTTCCCAGCACATTGACATTGCTACTGGTTCACCTGAAATCCCCCTATTGCTTTCTGGGGACCTTCAAACTCACCCTGCCTTCAGTATCTGATATGTGGTGGGGCATTGGTTTTGCAGTATTATCGGCTACACATCTTCATACCGGAGTAATTAACACCTTTGCTACTCTCCCATCTGGATGCTTACCACAGTTATACCACCGCCACAGAGCAATTTACAGTTGCTGGGGCATTTTTTGCATTTTTATGAGACTTGTTATTACTAGGGGTTGCACGTGCCTTTTCTTTTGTATATCTTTATCTAAGATAATGCAATGATTAGAGCAGATGGAAATGAACACAGATAAGAGCTATACTTGTACAATGGTTCCGTGTCTTGAGAAATGATCACAAACAAGTGCATACTTGAAACAATACAACTACAGCAACCGCAGTTGTTTCTCCTTTATTTCATTTATTAATCATTTTTGGAAATTTTCTCGGAAGGGTAATATATATATATATATATATATATATATATAAATCACAGGGGCTCTGCACTCACCATAATAACTAATAATAATAATAAACATAATAAACAGTGGGGTTTCAGTTCACAAATTGATCACTGCATTTAAGCTTGCAGCCCCTGTCACGGGACCCCACTTTACTGCAAGTCCCTACTCTATTGCTCAGAATTATAACATGGACATACCCATCACATTAGTGTTAAACTTAGGGTATGCTATCAAGGTTTAAAGCTCACAGCAACTTTGCTTTTAAACGTGAGACAGTTACCAAGCACACCTGTTGCAAAGCACCTGCACTGCGGCCCGGTCATCAGGTGATTGGGTCCCAGTGCAGTATGGGATATCACCTGACTGGACGCATGGAGGCCCGGATCATGCAGGTAAGTGCTATTAAGGGAGGGGGTGGGTCACGGGGGGTCCGCGATTGCGGGGGGCGGGGCTTAGTGCCGGCAGGGGTAGCAGCGGCGGCCGGTCGGCGCATGCGCGGGCACTTTGTCACGGTATTTTTGGTGACTAGTGTGCGGAGGGGATTCGCAGGGACAGAGCTTTCTCGCAAGCTCTGTCCCTGCAAGGGATTTTTTTGTAAATCCCTGTGATATTGCCTGAATTCGCAATGCGGATTCAGTCGATAATATCAAACTACAATCTGCATTCAATATGCGGATTGTAGTAAATAGAGCTCTAAGTGCTGTTTTCATTTAAAAGTCAGACTAGGCAACAGTGCAACCGTCTCCTGCAACCCCTAGCCACATGCCAAATGCCAGAATGTAGGTGATACATAACTAGGTGCAAAATGCTTACAGCGATAGGCCTGGATGGCAAATCTCACATGGCCACCTTTGCATGGTGATTGCATCAGGGTTGCTGTCATTTTTATTACATGTGCGCTAATAGATTGTTTCTGGACTAAACCACAAAGTCCATTCTACTCCGAGAACCTGGCCAATGAATTTCTGAGGCTGTGGAGAGGTACCTCATGGGGAAGGCAGTAGGGGTCCTATTCATCATAGGAGGCCAAATGGCCTCCGATGATGAAGTATTAAACTTGCTGCAAGGGATACTTAAATATCCAACTTGCATCGGGGGAAACCTGACACCGGAACAATAAAGGTCGCTGTGGTGAAACTATAAATCTAAATACAGCTCACCAAAAGGGGTGGCTAGCCCATATTTGAAAAAGAGAGATACAAAAATTGGGAGCGCAAATAGATACATTTAATATTTAATAGAACATTGGATTCAATTGGTATAGTTAGAATACTAACAAGCAATTGACAACAAATGCACAATGGTACAAATAAAAGTATCACATGAATCTCACAATAAAAAATTCTTGAACCAACATGATATGCATAAAAATTAATATACAATGTTGCCAATGTCCCTAAGAATTGGATATATATTAATCAATCCCTGCAACGGAGGATATGCAGTTTCATAGGGCATAAAACCAGCCAATCCCAGTGTGCAAATAGTCAATCCATAGCAAGTGCGTTCTATATTAATCCTCTGCTCTAAAATGATAAAGTTCAGATTGAACCAGTGATAAGAGTAAATAACAGATTGGTACCAGAACTGTGTTTATGATTATTACTTAGCTGGTTTATAGTAGGACGTTCCCGTCCGTAGATGGCCCTGAAATGTTCCTGCCGATCACATCTGATTGTGTGCAGAGGGCAGTGCCCGGATTGCCACTCTGATGGCAGGACGTACGGAGGCAAGGCTAATAGCCCGATTTCCACTGCCACTCTGTCTGTAAAATCTCAGTCTCATTTTATTGCTCTGTTTGTTCCTAACTGTGAATCACCGCAGTATATGATGGTGCTGTAAAAATCAATGTTAATATCTCCCTGTTTTTCTTAGGAAGTGCTTGATTCAAATTTAGAACTACAGTATTACTTCCAAAGAGAAATGAAACACAAGTTACAAAGAAATCACGTGGCTGTGATTATTTAGACTTTGCTTCTGTAGACTTACTGTAGGGATCAATTTAGTAAATATAAAATGTATTTCCTCCAGCATTTAAAGGGGAGGTGTGACCTTGCGACCCAACCCCCCAATCACTATGGGGGGGATCTCGAAGGTGGGGACTGCCCCCAGGGACCACTCTGTGTGCAGTGTCAACTCCCTCACTGTGTCAGGAGCTGAGTGCTGCACATCATGCTACAGTGCCGCCACCAGCTCCAGTCACTGAGGGGGAGTCGGCACTTTGGTGTCACCCCTCAGCAGGAGACGCCGGGTGCCCCCAATGTGATGCCACTGCCACTATGGCTTGAGATAACTCAGTTTAAATATTGTGTTATGGTAGGAGAAAGCAGAGAATCACACAATAAATTTTACATACAGATATAAAAAAAAAAATAAAAAAAATAAATAGGAAATGAAAAAAAGATTTTTAAATTATATATATATATATATATATATATATATAGTATATACATATATATATTGTGACACAGTTGGGATGGGGGTCCCTCTCCTGAGGTAGATGGACTCCCTCTTTGCACACACAGCAACCGTAGAAACAGTACACAAGTCATGGGTTCCCGTACATACTGGTCGGCGCCAGTCTTTATTGTGCCAAATGAATATAAACATGAACAAAACACAAACATAAGTCCTAGCCCGGCTGGGCACTAGCTACACAGCAGATTCCCTCTCTATAATAATGGTAGGGCCTATTGCACTCACCATCAACAAAACACGTGCACAGTACTTACAAGAAAAGTAACCAAGTGTCTCTGAACAGGCTAGTCTGCCTGCTCTCCCAGGTGTGAGACACTTAGCCACCAACAAACCATGCTTATATTAGCCATTTCCAGCTGCAAGCCTTAATGAGCCTGTTACCAGGCTGAAAGGCCCAAAACCTGGAGAGGCCTGTGGATGGAGCCCTCCCTCTCCTCACATCCACACCCCCAGGCCCATTCCGGCTTTTCCCTAAAGCCGACATTTCTAGTCTGTTTTTCCCAAACAGACTTCTCCTGGGCGTTGCAGAACACATATGACAGGAACCTAGGACATACATAGAAGCCATTCCACACTTCCCCAGTCCTTCTATCACAATATATATATATATATATATATATATATATATTTATATATATAAGATATACGCCTGTGCTCGTTTTTACCCACATTATACATGGTACTAGCAGCCTGGCGATATTAAAGCCATAAATGTATACAAAACAGAAAAACTTTTGCTATTGGCACTAACAATAAAATACTACAAATCTATGGCCCTCATTCAGAGGCGGTAGCAAAATGCGAGCGGTCGCTCTGAATGAGGGCGACCGCTTGGAATTTGGAGTGCGGCCTAAGGTTGGGTCTCGGCAACTGCAAGCCCCAGGGAGCTTCCTGCACTGATCGAGCAAGAAGCTCCCCACTGACATCACTGCAGATGTCAGTGCGGCCACCCCGTTTGTGAAATCACCCCCCCGCCAAGCCTACAAAACGGGGGGAGCTGTCGATCACCATCGACAGCCGCCCCTTTTGTAGTGAGCTCCGGAGCGAGAGAATGGGCGTGCGCAGGGCCTAAACATCGACCTGCTTGCGAGCGCTCAGCGCTTGCGAGCGGGTCTGAATGAGGTCCTATGTCTGTGCAGCATATATATATATATATTTATACAGTTGTGACCTTATACTGTATTAAGGCTGTATTCCGCCATCATAATTTTGTGAGAGGGGGGGCATGGTGTTTGAGGGGCTGCTTAACTAAAGTTATTGGTCATGATCTGAAATGTGACATGTCCACCTAGAACCGTTGCTCAGTGCTACATGCCAAGTTGAAAACTTAAAGGTTTTTCCTCCACTTCCTGTTTGACAGTTTTGAGTTATGTTAAATTATTTTTGGGAAAGCATAATGATTTAAGACTAGGGGGCCTATTTTATTTATCAAGCTTTTTTCCCATAAAATTATGTACAGTAGAAACTGCAAGTTGTAGGTGAGTATGTGTGAATGTAGTAAAATTGTACATTCATGGTGTTTGAGTCTTGTCTTTACTTTAATATTTATTTTGCAGGTGAACTACAGGTAACAGTGGACCCCGTAATGCCCTGCTTGCTGGCACTTGTGGTTCTTCAAGTACCAGCATGCGGGGTAGGCTTGCTGGAACCTCTAATTCTACTGTAAAAAACAATATTATATTAATATACTTTACAGCCTTTTATATCGAATATGGGGTCAAACTAGTGATAATGACTTTAAGCACAAGCAAATTTAAGTATGCTCAACTTACTTTTAGATATAAAGCAAACTAAGTAAATGCAATTTATACAATAATACTGATCACTGGCAGGCTTTGTTAATATGCAGTTTTACTTGTAGCAAATACAGCCCTTCACAATACAACAGTTGTGATATTACTGTAGGCTTTTGGGGTGCACAGAGAAACTAGTGAAGAAGCAGGTAAGCAGGTAACACGGCAGTCTTTGCAGCACACATGTACAGTATGACAATGATGGGAAAACACCTGCAGGCCTTTGAGGGTGCAGTTTTACTTGTAGCAAATACACCCCAGCACAATACAACAGTTGCAATATTACTGCAGGCTTTTGGGGTGCACAGAGAATATAGCAGAGAAATCAAGTGCTGCTATCATGGCAGTCTATGCAATACACATAAATGTCAATGACGGGAAAACATCATTTAAACATCTCATCACAGACGGTTGTTTTTTTCAGAGAATTAAGCATTGACATAACATTAGCAGATGATCATACATTTCATGGCAAGGAAACCAGCATTTACATATGTCACTATAGAATACAGTTGTACCACACATGAGCTGATGCATCACGCTACAATACTCCCAGCATGAGCTGGAGTGAAACAACAGAACTGAGTAGAGACCTTAATGTAAACCTCCGAACAACCCTTACAATGAAACCTCAGAATAGCTAAAGGACAGGGGCAATCTAGCCCTAACTTTCCCACAAAAGCTGAATGTTACAGACTAATTACTAGTCCCGGCCCCTAAGCAAGACCCGATACCCCAGCCTAATTAGGGATGTCTAACTGATGAGGACAACCTCCAAACTAACTCTGGATCCAGGATATAAGCAGGGAAAAGCAGCAGTATAAGGGACCTGACTAGTGGCAGGAGAGAACCGGAGGAGGGCAGAAGTACAAGTGCTAAAAGAGGGGGGTACTCTGTCTCACCGCAAGCTGTGGCTGTTCAGCCCCCACGATCTCCAGCAGAGCTCCAGGATGCAAGGCACCGCACCAGAGCTCCAGCTTTGTAAGCCTGTGTTGTCAGGGGCTCCTGCGGTGCATCTGGGAAAGTATTCACAACATAGAAAAAGGAGGGGTATTTAAACACCTATTGTTCCTTAGCACACTGAATAGTACTTTCAACAATATATAAAAACAATATGTGGTCATAGAAATTCAGAGATATTAGTTACCTTTATCATGAGGCCTTATAATTGGTATATTTTACATTTGGGGTGAGCGTTTGGGCGTAGGGCCCCTGGGGCTGGTCTGGCTGGGCCCCCTCATGGCATCACCACTTAATACACATAGTTGCTTTTTACATCACATATTATGTTTGTATTTTTTTCATGTAATATTTGACATATATTTTAACCCCTTTTTTCAAAACTCATTAATTAGTCTTACACATCTATACTTTACACTGCACTGTCACTCTTTTTCCATTTTTCGTGTGTTGCCCTGGGGGGGTCCTGGGCTGGACGTTTGTCGGGGTGCACTGTGCCCCGGACGTGTACCTCCTAATGCTAGGGACTGCTAGTGACAGAGAAGCCGTGACAAGGCCTAGCAGCTTTCCATGTACAGTATTTGCAAATGCATGCAACCTATATCTCTGAAT
This sequence comes from Taudactylus pleione, assembly GCA_031769625.1. Taxonomy (NCBI): domain Eukaryota; kingdom Metazoa; phylum Chordata; class Amphibia; order Anura; family Myobatrachidae; genus Taudactylus; species Taudactylus pleione. Next base: position 11,013,044 of record JAUIMM010000391.1, read on the forward strand.
TTCTTTTTTTTTTTTTAATTTTGTTTTTATTAGAATAATAAAACAAAACAATTTCCATTCAGTCTTGATAGAAAAACATTCTGTTTACACAACATTATATCAAGTCTCGGCACAGCGAGGTAAAGTAACATTACTATACATAACAATATGCAAGTAAAAAGACATTCAAAATAGTATTCACATCAAGTTTCTGAACTATAAAACAAAAAAAGCGAAAAAAGAGTAAGTGGGTAAAGGAAAAAATAAAAAGGGGTGGGGGTAATTGACTAATTGACCTTAAAGGACATCTTTATAAAAATATAGAGCAACTGTATGCCTTATTACGTTACAAATCAGTTTGCGCCAGCACATGTAGAAACATAATTGGCATATGTATTCGTTAATTTATATTCAAACCAGGGGGACCAGGTTGACATAAAAACAGACCTATTATCTACTGAAGAAAGAAAAAGTTCCTCCATTAACATATAATACTCTAATCTAGAAAACCATGTCTTGCGAGTAGGGGGGGACAGATGATCTCCAAAGAATGGGTATCGACGCTCGGGCAGCGTTACCTAAGTGGCGGAGCAGTGATTTTTTTATATTGTAACAATGGAGTAGGAGAGTGATTTAGCAACCAAAAAGCTAGATCTGTAGGAATAGGTATCGCAAGTATGTCACAGGAGGTTGCAATGACATCTTTCCAGAAGGGCTTTATGAGAGGACAGGACCACCAAACATGTAGTAAAGATCCTACTGAGTCAAGGCATCTCCAACATTTAGCTGATATTGAAGGGTACATTGTGTGTAGTAGCAAAGGATGTCTGTACCAACGCATTAGTATCTTGTACTAGGTGTCTCTTGTCTGAACACAAACAGAGCTACTATGGGCTTTAAGAAATATGTTTTCCCAATCTTTTTCTGTTAAATTTAAATTGAGGTCTCTTTCCCAGGCTGAGGTGTAGTGGGGAAGGATCTGAGAACCTTGATGTTGTAATAATTTGTATATAGTGGATATTGTATGCGTAGGACTTAAAGGAGCCACGCAGATCTTTTCAAATTGTGTCATCTCCCTAGAGGCCTGTGTAAGCCTGGACCCCAATTGGATATAATGTCTGATCTGTAAAAACTTCCAGAAATCTTATTGTGGGATATTCCATTTAGTCTTAATATCTGAGAACTGTTTCACACCTCTGGAAGTCACCAGCTGGCCTACTCTAAAGAGCCCCTCAACCACCCACGCCGAAAAACGTGAAAGAGTCATACCAGGGGAAAAGTCAGCATTGGCTAAAAATGAAGTTAGGGGACCAAATACTGAAGAGATTTCAGGCATGCGGCGTAAAGCCCCCCAAACCGAAAGGGTCGGGTGATGGTCGGGTGAGGATAAGGAAGCTTCGGCAAAGTCGGAAGCCATGGGAACATTTCGGGATATTGCTGTGTATGTATTCCTTCCAATTCCACCCATTGCTTAACCTCCCAGCTCCTGGTCAAATCCAACACCCTATTTAAATGAATTGCATGATAATAATTTTTAATGTCAGGCAATTGAAACCCTCCTCTGCGAGTAGAATGCGTCATAATTAATCGTTTAATCCTGGGTCTCTTACGGCACCAGATAATTTGTTGAATCAAGAGCTGTATGGAGCTGAACCAGGAATTGGGAACAAATATTGGCAATGTCTGAAGGATATATAATAACTTAGGGAGGGTGTTCATTTTGACGACCCCCATCCTTCCCAGCCACGAAAGTTGTTTAAAGTGCCATCTACTAAAGTCTGCTCATAATACTTTAAGGAGTAGGGTGTAATTTAACGAGAGTAATAAAGATAAATTCCGAGGCAGTTTGATACCCAAATAAGTGATATGTGACTTTCTGCCACTGAAAGGGGAAAGAGAATATCAACCCTACCATATGAGAAGCTGAAATATTAAGGGCGCAAGACTTGAACATATTGATTTTAAAATCTGAAAGTGTACTATATAGGTCAAATTCTCGCATCAGATGCGGGAGGAATGCTTCCGGATATGAGACTAAAGCCAAAATGACATTTGTACTCCACATCCCCCAACCATAGGCCGGATATTTGTTTATTGGACCTGATTGCTCTGGCTAGTGCTTCTATACAAAGAACAAAAATCAGTGGGGACAGTGGGCAGCCCTGTCTTGTCCCATTACTTATTGAGAAGGGGCCAGAAAGAGAGCCATTGACACGAACCCTAGCAGTGGGCATACTGTATAGAGCCAAGATTTTGCTCAACGCTCGAGAACCAAGTCCGATGTGCTCCAACACAGACCTCATAAAATGCCAACTCACCCTATCAAATGCCTTCTCGGCATCGGAGGAAAGCATAATAGTGGGAATCTGACTATTAGAAGCTAAGTGGACTAAATTGATTACTTTAGTGGTGTTATCCTTCGCCTCTCGGCCAAGGCCAAATCCCACCTGGTCACTATGTATCAGTGAGGGAAGCAGGCCATTCAGTCTGTTTGCCATTAATTTTGCAAATAATTTCAGATCCACATTTAAGAGGGAAATAGGTCTGTTACTGGAGCACACCGACGGATCTTTACCCTGCTTAGGGATCACAGTTATGTGAGCTTCCAAGGACTGGGGGGAAAAGTGAGTTTCCGCTGATATACAGTTGAAGGCTTGCAGAATTCTGGGAGTTAAAATATCTTTGAATGTTTTATAATAGATTATGGTGTATCCATCTGGACCAGGGCTCTTGCCTGATGGCATAGATGAAATGGCATGCTCTAATTCTTGAAGGGTAAAGGGCTTTTCAAGTGTGTCGTGATCAGAAAGCGAAAGAATGGGGTATGTTACATTTGCCAAATATTCTTTAGCTTTTAATAAACAGGAAGCAGGGTCAGCTGCATTAGGGGCTTTGTTCAAATTCTATCAAGTTTTTAATAGCTTTTAAAACAAGATGCTATTTCAGGAGTCTTAAAATGAAGAGAACCAGTTTCATCCCTCATAGAGCCAATAAAAGAATTCGCCCTCTGAGACCGGTTTGCGTCCCGGTTTGTTTCACCACTGATAGTATCTGCGCTTACATCTATGGAGAGAGAGTTGGGCATCATCAGAGAGTAGCCTCTTCAATTGAGTTCTGGCCTCTGTCAGCTCGGCATACTTTGGCCCGGACAGTGTGGATTTATGTGAGGACTCTAAAGAATGAATCAGCTGCAATAGACTCGCTATGCGTTGCATTTTTTGTTTTTTCACATGGGAGCCAATCTGGATAATCTTGCCTCGCAATACACACTTATGAGCTTCCCATAAGGTAATTTTAGATACATCTTCAGTAGAGAAGTAATCAATCAGGGTTTTGTTGATTTCATCTCTACAAGTAAAATCCTGCAGTAAAGATTCATTTAGGTGCCAGGTCCACTGATCAGGAGATTGATGCCGAGCTGACAGGGTTATTGATATATGGGCATGGTCGGACCAAGTAATTGAGCCAATTGAGACATCTAAAAGGAATGGATGGTGTTTGTGAGGTAGGAACAAACAATCTAGTCATGTATATGTCTTGTGGGGATGAGAATAAAATGAATAGTCATGACCTGCAGGGTGGGAGATCCTCCATGTATCAGGCAGCTGGAGGTCGTGGAACAATTTCCTGACCCTACTATATTTCTGTTGGAAATATCTAGGGGCTTTAGTCGAGACATCGAGAGTTGGGTCGAGATTAAGGTTTCTCCCCAAAAACTATAATCCCGGAACAGAGATTCAAGCTTCGGAAGGTGAGATTGGAAAAAAGAGGTTTGGTCCTGATTAGGGGCATAGACCACAATAAAAGTATAGGGTTGGTTATATATTTTACAATTTATTAGGAGTATCCTATCCAGGACTGGTTTGTGGACCGAGGTTATAGAAATTTGCAGATTTTTTGAAAATAAGATCGCCACTCCCTTGGTTTTGCTATCTGGTTTGTTGCAATAATATGCAAGTGGGTATCGGTAATTGGTTAGGGATGGCTATGGGCTGAAATTTTGAAATGGGTCTCCTGTATTAGTGCAACATCCACCCTATCAGCCCACAGGGACCTCAGGAGAGTATATCTTTTCTCAGGCATGTTAAGGCCTGGGGCATTGATCGAGAGTATTTTAATTGTACTTGGGGAGGTCATGTAATTTGTGAAGATACAAAGCATACATCAGTCCTTAAAATGGTCAAAAAAAGGAGAAGAAAACAAATAAGAACAATTACATCTGAAAAGGAAGATAGAATGAAACATAAAAAAGAAAGGAATTGCAAAAACAAGGTTAAACCCGCAGTGGAGAAACTGGCACTCTGAGGAGCCAGAGACCCAATAGGCATATAAGCAGAGGGCGGGTGTGGGGTTAGGGAGTCACTGCATGGGGCGTAATAGCTAAACATATAGTAATGTCGCAATAAGAAAAAAACATATAACTGACTAACATTATTTGTTGAATTATAAGAAAGAACACACCTAGTTTGTCAAAGATATCTAAAATGGTATCCTAATGGATCATCAGGAGAAGAAAAAAGAGAGTGAAAATTTTAAACTATCCATTACTCTAAGTAAGCAAAAGACCAAACTAGTTGTCAAGGTAAACAATTGGGAGGCAATGAAATCTACAATTAGGTGGATCTCACCTGCTCTTGACGAAGGAGAAAACGAGACCTAAGGCAGATAAGTTCAATCAAGTGGCATCTTCAGACAATGATGGTGACGAAGTATGCGGTTTCCTCCTAGAGCTACGAACTTCCTGCCAAGGAGGGTTATTCTCAGGTCTTTGAGGCAATTGCAGTTCAGGTAGATCAAATTCCCAGTTGGGTACTTTAGGGTTTGGTAATCCGAGTCCAGAACAAAATGAAGGCAGATCAGCATACAAAGTTAAAGAATGTGTTTTCCAGCTGAAGATACTTGGAGGTTAAAGGGGAAGCCCCATCTGTATTTCAGTTGGCGCTTACGGAGTTCATCGGTGATTGGTTTAAGGGATTTACGCTGCTGAAGCGTATGCCAGGATAAATCCTGGGATATTTGGATCACTGTCCCATTGAAGTCAATGCCGTCCAACTGTCGTGCTTTGCGCATTAGCTCATCTTTCTGTGAATAGTAGTGTACACGACATATGACATCACGGGGGCGGTCAGCTTGGAGACCTCTTGGTTTTAGGGCTCGATGGGCTCTATCAAAATTAATGAGCTCATTCGGGTCATTCCCCAGGATTTCGTTGAATATCTTAGTAAGTGCATCTATCAGACCAGATTAGGGGACTTCTTCTGGGAGACCTCTAATACAAACGTTGTTTCTCTGTCCCCTATTATCAAGGTCTGTCATCCTCAGATTGATGGCACGAATTTCTTTTGTTTGGGCAGAAATTACATCTTTCAAGGATTTCAAGTAGGTGTCTGTGGATTCTTGAGAGTTTTCTAGAGAAGTGACCCGATCCAAGATCTGTGATATGTCTTTCCGAACAATAGCAAGTTCTTGCCAAATAGTATCTTGGAGATCTTGTTTTGTGGGTAAGGTCTTCATGAATGACATAATATCTTGGAGATCTGTGTCCTTCTCAGGGGATGTCTGAGGTTGGTCTCCCTGAGAAAGGGACATTGTAGGGGTTAATTAGTAGGAAGGAAGGGGGCTGGACGTTGCTGGATCTACCTTGACCCTAGCCGGAGTAGTATGAATAAATTGTCTCAGATCTGCCTGAGAATGGGGCCCTTTTGGGAGAGGTGTGTTGCCTCTTTGAGATGGTTTTTTATTTTTGACCATAATGTAGCATGAGAAGATCAGTAAATAGTAGCATAGGTCACATTGAGCGACATCAGGTTGCAGACATGTTACACAGGTGAGGATCCCGTATACAGTGACTCCCTGCGGCCTGGTATCACATTGATATTAAGTCACATCGAGTAGCAAATCAGGAAGCAACCATGTAACTTCTGATTGGAATCTTCCAGAAATTCAATATATCCTTCTATTGCTAAAAGGTATGTTGATATAGATGGTTACAGGTGAGGTCTCCGGGGAACATTTATCTACAGACCAGTGCAGAAATAATAGCTGGGTGTTGGATGCAAAGGCTGCAGGGCTGGACGGTAAATAATTGCGGTGACACATATAGCATGTCGCGTGGGTTGCGGGGTATCACTGGGCCCCTGTGAGGAGTCAAGACCCAGGATGTGTGGGGAGACTAGGCCGTGTATCAGGATGGCTGCGATGCGGTTCCCCTGCTACCCCCGATTAGCGGCACTGGCGTTAGCTGCTCAGGAGAGGCTGCAGCCTTAGATGACACTGGCAGATGAGTGGGAGCCCCAACCCTCCCCACCAGAGGAGCAGATAAGGCAGAGGGAGGACGGGCAGCAGGGAGCCGAACACACCGCCTCCACAGCTGTGGTTCATCTCTGAATTTCTATGACCATATAGTCTTCATATATTGTTGCAAGTACTATTCAGTGTGCTGAGGAACAATAGGGGGTTAAATCCCCCTCCTTTTTCTACTTAGTATGACCCCTACCTTTCATGCACCTGATTAGTACTGCTAGATTGATTGAGCAGCTGCCATTTTTGTTTGTAAAGTATTCACAACGCTTCACTTTTTCCACATTTTGTTGTTACAGCCTTATTCCAAAATTAAATAAATTAATTTTTGTCCACAAAATTCTACACACAATACCCCATAATGACAATATGTAAAAAGTTTTTTTGAGATTTTTGCAAATTTAATAAAAAACAAACAAACTAGGAAATCACATGTACATAAGTACTCACAACCTTTGCTCAATACTTTGTTGATGCACCTTTGGCAGCAATTACAGCCTCAAGTCTTTTTGAATATGATGCCACAAGCTTGGCACACCTATCTTTGGCCAGTTTTGTCCATTCTTCTTTGTAGCACCTCTCAAGCTCCATCTGGTTGGATAGAACCTTTTTCTCCAATCACAATGTCGAACTCAACCATCTCTCCATCTCCCACACTGCGTAGATAGTTCCTGGGGTTGTTCTTCTTAATGGCTGTATAGTGCACAAACACATCCACTATGGTGTCATTTGGATTTATAAAACCATATCCATGTTGCACGTTGAACCACACAATCTGACCCAGAATTCTTCTTGCACATGTGGATGTATTATTGCGTGGATTCGTAGTTCTGGGTTGTCCTTCTGCCAAGAATGGGCCTAGTGTCTCTGTTCTTCCTGGGGGTTGGTCCTGGCCTACAGGACTTCGGAGTTTAACGCACCCATGGGGTTTCACATTCCAGGTGTCCACTTTGATGACATCACCGACAGATAGGGTGCCCCTGCAACCCCTGAGAACCAGTGAATGGAGCCCTTTTCAGCGGGCTCCCTGGGTTGCTGTCCAGCTGTCAAAAGTTTTCACCTGGCAGAGCAGGCTCAGAAACAGCCAGAGACAGTGGGGTCAGACAGAGTCCACAAGCCCTGCAACTATAGTGAATGGGGCAGTAATACATATCTATATATAATAAAAAAAATTGGGGGACCCCTATTTGTACAAAAATATGGGGGTATCACATATATCTATCTTATCTATCTATATATATATACTCCCACTCAAAATCCTGCATTTGCCCCTTGCAGTGTATTAGATACTAGAGGAGATGTATTATAGCAGCACTTTTTGTGCCACTATAACGCTTCCTGCTTCACCTCTTTACCGGGGCGAAGCGGGGAGCACTAATGATGAGAACATCTCATCTGCCAGAATGGGAAGGTGAAAACTCCCCCCTCCGGCAATCCCTGCTAGAGCCCACAGCTGTGTCTCACTCCCAGGTGGCTCCACTGGGCATGCACGGGATCTCGGAGCCGGCAGCCTCCCCAGCAAGGAACATAGCTGTCCCTGCTGTGGTGGTAGGGCAACGCCAGCTGCAGCTGTCGATATTGATAGCTGCAGCTGATGGAACAGTCAGGCAAAGTAACCGTTCATACAGTGCCCAGCTTACTGCCACTGCTATCTGGTAACTAGCAGCACCGACAATGACACAGGAGGGTCCAGAGACAAGGTATGGGGCATAGTTGCTGTGTGAGGCATAGGGGCATAGTTGCTACATGTTCAGTGGAGTTCCTTAAGAATATTGAACTTCAATTGCTCTGTCTTTATTTAATGCTGGGTGTGTGTCTTCTGGCCAACACAGATACGTATTTTTATAAATGACAGAACTCACACACCAAGTGATTTATTTTTAATCCTGTAGTGAAGATTTATAAAGAAAAACAAATAAATAAAGAAAGAAAATATTGATATCCAAAATGCCATTGGCCCCTTCCAGGTCTTGAACCTGGGACACCCACACTGCAAGGTGCTCATCTTAACCACTCGGCCACACATGCCAGCCATATCAAGACCTGCACCTGTCATGTATGTGATCTTACGTGTGTGACTTTACAGCAGGGAATATGTAATATGTCAATAGTGGGCTCAGCATGCAGCGGCATTATATAGAAGTGAATGATGGTGGGGGAGGTGGTGAAGGGACTTGGGTGGCCATACAAAGAGTGGAATGGAAGAGGGAAGTGCAAAGTAGTGTATTTTAAAATTATTGGACCTGACATGAATCTAACTTTATGGAAAACTTCCCGAGCATCATATGGACCGCCCTGTAATGTGTAAAATACAATGTCTACTGTAAAGTGGAAATGCCAGGTGGTTGGAAGTTGAGAGCAATGTATTGAGTTTAGTAGATTTACTTAATAATATTGAACTTCAACTGCTCTGTCTTTATTTATTGCTGGGTGTGCATCTTCTGGCCAACACAGATACCTGTTTGTATTTTTAGAAATGACAGAACTCACACACTAAGTGATTTATTTTTAATCCTATAGTGAAGATTTATATAAAAAAAAAATATAGATGTCCAAAATGTCATTGTCTCCTTCCGGATCTCGAACCCGGGACTCTGCAAGGTGCTCATCTTAAGCAGTCACCCACACACTCCAGCCATAATGATACCCGCACCTGTCATGTATGTGATGTGATGTGTGCGAATTTAGAGCAGGGAATGTGTACAATGTCAATAGCGGTTTATAGTCTAATAAAGCAGGATGTCATAATATGGAGATAAAGGGATGAGGAAAACGGAGCAATGCAAAAAAGTTGAGCAGAGTACTTTAAAAGTATTGAACCTGAAATGTTCTGTCTTTATGACCAGGCATCTTTACACCATGTAGTGATAGTATACAGTACGGATGGCCCATAGTGCAGTAAGTACAATATGCAGTAATGTCTATAGTGGTTTAATGTAGTATTGACACAAAGTGATAATTTCAGGTATGAGGAGCGACTGTTTACACTGCCTGAATGTGATTGGCTAGCCTCTCATGGATTACCGTGCACTGCTACAGTATTGTATTCAGTACTGTAGTTTTCATCCGTGGAGTATTCAACACCCAGCGGTTAAACTGTGTGTAATCTAAACATGGCGTGTAATCTTTCATGGCATAAAGCATACCACGCCATGACATAATGCGCAGTATCTACCATAATGCGTACTGACATGCCACAGCAGGGAGGCCAGATTACCGTGCTATGAGCAAAGATGTAGCACACCTGTTTTCAGGATCCCCGCAGTCAGGATGGTGATGGGCACAATCCCGACAGTAAGTATTAGCTTTAGGGTTAGGCACTAGAGGGTGGGTTAGGCTGCGGGAGGGGAGGGTTAGGGGTAGGCTGTGCGAGTGGATGGTTAGGCTGTGGGAAGGGAGGGCTAGGCTGCTGGAGGGGAGTGTATATTGACCAATCATATTTTCTGTTGATGTCCGAAGAGAGTCAAATGAAAGGTGGAGTCAAGCCAGTGCGCAAAAGAGGATTCAATGCACTGACCCCTGTGGGAAAAAGTCAACCCAGAGGGTACCACTCTGTGCCTGCTAAGGTCAGCAGAGCAGGTAAGGTCCCAGTGGGACACACTTTACTCATCACCCCAGACCACCAGGGTGCCGTAGACATGCTAGAGTAGTGGTGGCCATTGATGACTCCACCATAGATGGCCGATGGTTTTCATCAATTGGTAGAAAATCATCAATTTTGTAGTCACTGATGGCTGAGTGTTGCGCTTGTGCAGAGTGTGGCCATCCACCCTCTTCATCAGTGTCCTCCATCTCTTCCTCAGTGCCCCCTTCTCTCTTTCAGCATCCCCCTTCTCTCCCTCAGCATCTCCATCCTCTCTACTTAGCATCCCTTTCCTCTCTCCATCAGTGTCTGCCCTACAATTTTAATAAAAGCTATGAAATTCCATGGACAAAAAAACTGACGGTTTCACATGTCCCATTAAAGTTTCTCACACATGATCTGATATTTAAGAAAACTACTAAATCTCTGCAACTCAAACTCCAAAAGGCAAATTAAATTCTAATAATTAAGGCTGATGCCTTAATGAATGCGTCCCTTGCGCAATACAGATCTGGTATGCCATCACACCCTGTGGTTAACTGCAGATTTAGCACTCTCACAGAGTGAGATTGCTGTCACTCACAAAATGGTGGAGCTGCTAAGTCACAGATTTGTGTGCTCATTGGAATACACACATGCAGTCTATGCAACTGAGGTCACACTTAGGGATCTATTTATCAATATTTGCAGGATAGACCCTGAAATTACCGCAAATATTAAGTATCTCTTACATGTACCATGGGCCTGATTCAGAAGTGGATGCTTATGCAATCGTAGCTGCGATCTTGCACACAGCTACTGTGCAAAAATAAGCTAATGCTGTAGTCGTCTGAAAATATATCGAGACCCCCACCGGCGGCTTCACAGATGCAAGTTACAGCGCACAAAGCAGCAAAGGCGGACGAAGATCATTCGATAATCGACCATCTGAGTAACCCTAGGGTCAAGCAAAATGGTCAACAGAACTGAGATGCTGGCTCCGTATTTTTTGCATATGTGATGTAGGCAATTCCATCCCCCTCCCCCAAACATTTCCTGAATGGCAACAACTTTACAATTAGATCCTCAATGCAGGTGGCATCATAAGGTACCTCGGCACATGTGCAGTTCCACTGATAATCGTTCAAGTACGTAAATATCGGCATTGCGAGATCTGAATCAGATCCCATGTTGCCCATAGCAACCAATCAGATTCTACTTAACATCTATCTAGCACTTTCTAAAAGATAATAGCTAGAATCTGATTGGTTGCTATGGTCAACATCTTTCACTTTAGTAAATATACCCCCAGGAATCTAGGGCACACATACTGTAGCTCCCATTTACAGCTTGTCCTGTGCGTTATATATGACTGTCATATTTATGGTAATTGTTTTGCTTCTACTTTGTTCCACTCCAGGGATTTTTTATTTTGTGCATTATATAATTATATGAAATGTTTTATATTTGAAATGTTGCTGGTTGTTAAACTTATACAGTCTTTTCTTTTTACGTTGCCATTTGGTTCTACGATTGATTCACAGTGGAGATAAACCTCACTTTGCAGAAGCGATATTGATTGCCGGGAACCTTGCTGGCAGAGACCTTTGCCGCAACTTCTGTCCTAGAAAGAAGTTTAATTTAAATAGTGTACTAAAAGATTTGAAATATGCCATGATAACATGCCATATGTACTGTACCAGACTTTTTTTTATCAGGGAGAGGGTGGTAGGAAGAGGTGACAGGCAGTGGGTGACATGGAGAAGCAGTGGGTGCCTGTCACATTATACCACACTGTAGTGCCCCCCACATTCTGTCACACTGTAGTGCCCAGCAAATTATGCCACACTATAGTTCCCACATATTATGCCAAGTGCAGTACTCCCACATTATGCTACACTGTAGTGCCCCCACATTTTGCCATATTGTGGTCCTCACACATTATATCACACTGTAGTCCCCACATATTATGCCATCTCTAGTGCCCACACATTATGCTACACTGTAGTCCCCACACATTATGCCATACTGTAATCCCCACATATTATGCCATGTTTAGTGCCCACACATTATGCTACACTGTAGTCCCCACACATTATGCCACCTGCAGTGCCCCCACATTATGCCACACTGTAGTCCCCACACATTATGCCACCTGCAGTGCCCCCACATTATGCCACACTGTGGTCCCACACATCATACCACTGTAGTGCCCTCACATTATGTCACCTGTAGTGCCCACACATTATGTCACCTCTAGTGCCCACAAATTATGCCACCTCTAGTGCCCACATATTATGCTACACTGTAGTCCCCACACATTATACCACACATTATGCTACACTGTAGTCCCCACACATTATACCACTGCAGTGCCCACACATTATGCTACCTTAAGTGCCCACATAGTATGCCACCTGTAGTGCCCACACATTGTGCTACACTGTAGTCCCCACACATTATGCTACACTGTAGTGCCCACACATTATGCTACACTATAGTCCCACACATTATGCTACACTGTAGTCCCACACATGCCACCTGTAGTGCCCACACATTATGCCACACTGTAGTGCCCACACATTATGCCACACTGTAGTCCCCACACATTATATCACTGCAGTGCCCACACATAATTCTACCCATAGTGCCCACACATTAAGCCACCTGTAGTGCCCACACATTAAGCCACCTGTAGAGCCCACACGTTATGCTACACTGTAGTGCCCACACATTATGCCACCTGTAGTGCCCACATATTATGCTAACTCTAGTGCCCACACATGCTACCTCTAATGCCCACACATTATTCTACACTGTAGTCCTCACACATTATGCCACACTGTAGTGGCCACACATTATGCCACACTGTAGTCCCCACACATTATATCACTGCAGTGCCCACACATAATGCTACCCATAGTGCCCACACATTAAGCCACCTGTAGTGCCCACACATTATGCTATCTGTAGTGCCCACACATTATGCTACACTGTAGTGCCCACACATTATGCCACCTGCAGTGCCCACACATTATGCTACCTCTAGTGCCCACACATGCCACCTCTAATGCCCACACATTATTCTACACTGTAGTCCTCACACATTATGCCACACTGTAGTGCCCACACATTATGCCACACTGTAGACCCCACACATTATGCCACCTTTAGTGCCCACACAGTGTACTTACCAGCAGCATCCTCAGGCAGCCAGCAAAGCAGCAGTCACAACCTCACAATGGCCCAATTGCGAGAGGTGTGACCACGCCCCCTTTAGGGAAAAATAATTTTTATTGAAGCGCCGTGCGCATAATCATTGGGGGTTCAATTAGTGTGATCACTCCTCCCACAGGTATAGGAGACTGCTGCGGCTGCTGCTTAGCAGCTGCAAGCAGTCTCCCAGTGCAGCCCAGCACACAGCAGCTTGATTTAAGACCGGAAGGGGGGGGTGGGGTGGCACCAGTAATTAGTGCCCGCTCCCCCCTCTCTGTGCCCCTGTTTACACTAAAGAGGTTTGGCTCTGCCTATACTGGCGTAATTTCCTGACAGGAATCAAAGGGCCTGATTCAGAGCCGGACGCTCTGACCAGAGCGCTCGCTCTGAATCAGGGCCCTCCTCCATTAAAATGGAGCGTCCTCCTGGACGCTCGTATAGCTGTGGGTCACCACCCACAGCATATACGAGCGTCCAAAAAGATGGTCGAGATGGTCTTGACCATCGCGACCATCGGACTTGCGACGGAGACCCTGTGGTAGGGTCTCCCAGCCACAAGCCCTGGAGTGATTTTGGCTCTATCAGAGCCAAAATCACTCCCACTGACATCACTAGTGATGTCAGTGGGGCCGGCTTCAGACGGTAGGCGTTCCCATGGGAACGCCTCCGTCTGGCCGCCACGCCCACGGCACGCCCACCAAAGGGGGCGTGCTGTCAATCAACATCGACAGCACGCCCCCTTTGGTGCGAGACCCGGAGCGACAGCTTGGCTGTCGCAGTCCGGGTCTCGCGCATGCGCACGACGGAGCTCCCTCCGTCATGCACTTGCACAGTGGGGAACATCGACCCACTTGCGAGCGTACTGCCGCTTGCGAGTGGGTCTGAATGACCCCCAAAGTTTCCTACAGTATATAGCAAACTGAGCGTCATAGGATAGTCTATTAGTGTATTAGTGTGCTGGTACATATAATTTACAATCCCTTGCTGTCCTGTTGATAAGTCCTGAGCTCCCCTTTCCTGTCACAGTCAATAAGACCACAGTATACATAACAAGAAAGGTGCATGACAGCATCAGTAAATATCTACCTGAGACTTCTGTACTTATTAGGCTGCAGCTAAGTCTGTGACATTTAACAGTTCCTGAATAGAACTTTGAAGCTAAAGGCTGTGATCAGTTTGCATGTATGTAATTTATGTGCTGTATTACTGCTGCACAGCAGACAGACCTGATCCTTGAAGTACAGCACACTGGATTCAGCACCACTGAGAGCGGGAACAGCGATCTCCTCGGCATTCAGTATCCCTGCTGTCACTCATCATTAAGGGGGAGGATACAGGGCGGGTCTACTGCTGATGGTGCTTCCTCCTCTCTGCGTCCCCGGTAGCTGCCTGTGTGCTCCAGTCCCGGCAGTCTCCTCACAGCGGCTGCAGCTTCCCTCGCCAAATGCTCCGGTAAATCCTACTCCTGTCACCTCATGCAGCTCGCTCTCCCAGCAGCCCTTGTGGGTGCTCCCTTTACCGGTCCCTTCCCGCCGACCGCAGGCGCTGCTCCAACACGTCCTTCTCCCCTTGGTCCACTATGAGGGCAGTTTTCCCTTATTTGGGGGTCACTTACTAGCGTTCAGGCCACGTGCCCACTGGCTCCTTGTGCCTGGAGTGAGCAGCACAGCCAATGCGATATGTCGGTGAACGCCGGCGTTCGCCGACATTTCGCGGGTACACACTGCCCGACGGGCAGCAGATACATTGGCCAATCAATTGATCGGCCAATGTATCAGTCAGTGTGTACCCAGATTAACTCATGTACCATGCCCATCTTTGATTTTAGAGGAAATCCCTCCGCCTCGGTAATATTACAAGCACTTGAAATTAAATGACTCCATTTATAATCTGGCCTATCTTTGTTTGTGCATACAGTATACTGTATATTTGCAATGATTTACTCTCTGGATAGATAAAACAATGCATGTTTCCCTTTTACTCCCTTAACATAAGGAAAACAGTCAACATATTTAGCAAATCTCTAATCTCTAATCTCAAATCTCTTATCTCTTATCTCAAAACTCTTATCTATTCTCTCAGTGGTTTCATTTTCAAAGGCAACATGTTGCGTTACGTCTGTATCCCACTTAATGAACACTGGGCCTAATTCAGACCCGCTCACAAGCGCTAGAGCGCTCGTGAGCGGGTCGATGCTGGGCTCTGCGCACACGCAGTGGCCGCACTGCGCATGCACAAGCCCCGGAGTGAGAGAGAAATTGTCTCGCTCCGTGGCTCTCTACAAAAGGGGTGGGTGTCAATGTTGATCAACAGCTCGCCCCGTTTTGCAGGCGAACGCCTGCCGTTTGTGGGCGGTCCCACTGACATCACCGGTGATGTCAGTGGGAGAGCGTCCAGCTCAATTAGAGCCAGAAGCTCTCTGGGGCTTGCGGCCACAAGACCCTACCACAAGGGTCTCATCGCAAGCCCCGATGGTCGCGATGGTCTTGACCATTGCGACCATCATCCTGGCCACTCGCAATAGGAGGCCGCTCAAAAACCCCCCAAAATGCCCTGATTCAGAGCGAGCGTTCTTTTAGAGCGTCCGGCTCTGAATCAGGGCCACAGTACAATTCTTAAATGGTCAAAGGTAATTCTTTAGTTTTATGGGGAGATTTACTGAAGGTCAGACTGCACATCAAAATGCATTATTTCAAATTGCAGGGTCTGGAAACACAATCCAGATTTTAACACATGGAAGGGAGACCAACTGACCCATATTTTGAGCTAAATTTAACCATACTACATGCAGGACTGCCAAGATTCTGATGTGGTGGCAAGGCCAATCATGGGGGCAAGTCCATGCCCCAGGAAAGTATTCCCTAACCTAGTCTACCCCCTAACCCTAACCCTCCCATAGGGGTGCCTAACCCCAACCTTCCCCCCAGTGCCTAACCCTAATCTCCCCTCTAAGTGCCTAAACCTAACCCCCCTTCCCCACCACCTACACCTGTCCCCCAGGGGGGTGCCTAACCCTAACCCTCCTTCTCCGTAGCCTAACCCTCCTCCGTAGCCTAAACCTAACCTCCCGGGAGGGTGTCTAACCCTAAGTCCCCCCCCCCGGGAGCCCCTAACCTAACCCTCCCCCCCGCGGCTGTCCGTGCTCGGCGCCCGGCATCACTTCGATCGGGATGCCGGGCACCGGTCTCCCAGCGTCTGTAAAATAACAGGTATCTAGATTTAGACGCCTGTCATTTAACCCTCACCGGGATTAAGCAGTCGGGAAGCCGGCTGTCGGGATTAGGTCCGCCGGCTTCCCGACTACATACCCTATCTACTACCCCCTGCCTACTGATGCTGCTTACTGCAGGTTAAATTACTGTCACTAGTAAAAATAAGGGAATCTAACAGACAAGATACTATAGCTCAAACCTCATTCAGATATGTACGTTATGCACACAGCAGCGGTGTCTTTGGACGCTGCTGCTGTATACATGTATGCCAATGCTGCAGAAGCCGTCTGATGGAAAAAGACGCCTCCAGCCAGCATCACAGATCAACATCGTAAACATCGGTAGCAATGTTTGTGGCATTAGCTATCTGAGCAAACATCTGCGCTGCCGAGGCCAGTAAATCAGCACCAGTAGATGCAGACACTGGTCTTGGCACTAACAATATGGGGAAAATACTCCCCCATTATTGGGAACGCCCAATACCTCTCCGCCAACCAGACAGCCGCAGCCTGTCAATCAGGCTGTGGCTTAGGGGGCACTGCGAGCGATCTGCACTGCAGAACGCACATTTCAGTCAGGACCCATGATCTGAGTCATGCCATATGTATGTGCTATCTTGTCTGTCAGCAGGCCTATTCTTCTACGGTGGGAACTAGAGAGGTCTTATGTGGAGTAGCAATGGCTCCTCTTCTGGACAATTGGACCCAGAGTTACTGTATGCTCTTAAAATATAACGCAAGCTCTTGTTGCACTACAATACAATAGAGTTTGCATGTCCATACTATCATGGCAAAGAGAAAAAAATGAAAAGCACTGGAAGACTCCATTTGTTAATAATAAAATAAATACTAATGTAGCCTGGTACTTTGCACCTACAGTATATTGACTACACCAGTGGTTCCCAAAATTTTTTCAATCGCAGCGCACTAGAGTATCAGCATTTTATCCACAGCACCCCTGGGCCAAATGTCTTGTCATGAGAATTTCAGCAATAATTAAATGTAGTAGATTGTGCTTATAGGTCACCCTTAGGGTCAGTAATGTGGTGGTTTACAGGGCTGCGCTTCTTTTTGTCCACAGATTTTTTGATTGGCAGCCATTAGCACTGGTTTTACCTATGGCAAAAAATGATTTTATCTGGTACTGGATCACCAACCTGTGACACCCCTCCTAGTGCCTTGAGGCACCCCAGGATGCTACAGCACCAAGTTTGGGAACTACTGGACTACACTAAATATTATATAAATGTTCAGTATCTCTATGCTTCCCATTTAGTGCCAGGGGCTCCCCCACCTGGATCACAGCACCCCCCAGCGCAGAAAAGATTTGTTCTAAGGGGGCGGCTTATGCTTTTCAGACCTGAAAGGCGACCTCTCTCTCCATCACAGGGAATTTTAACAGAGATAATGTACCATACTCCATTTCTTAAATTACAATATTTTTCAAAGGGGCCAATTTATCACTAAATATTTGCCAGATTTACCAAACTTAGCCCCGCAGATAATGCCATCTGAAGATGATGTTAGCCTGTTGTAGCCTGTGGGCTGCATTTGTATAATTAGCCGGCAATGGTGGCAGCGCACATGCAGTCAGCGGAACTTTCGGAGCACCTGTCCCTGCACATTTTGCAAATGCGATCACGAGCGGTAATGTCACGCCCAGATCGCAATGCAGACGCGATCATTAATAAACGGGCCCCCGAGTCCTACAAATGTCAGGTAACAGTCTTTAATGGAACGGGGGCTCCTCTATGGAGTATATAAGGAGTGCAGAAATTGACAGATCTGCTCCCTTTGCCCTCCGAACACAGCTCATGAGGGGGATGGATTATGGATGTGATTCCCCTCACAACCAAGCCCCCTGGTAGTCTCCTTACTGCTGGATGGTGTGAGCTCTGCTCCAGTCTTGGCACCTCCCAGCAGGGATGGGTATCGTAACAGTCCCTGGTCTGCCACACAGTCGAGTTCCCCGCAGTCTCCTCATTGGGCTCCTTCTTGTAGTGGTGGGTCTGCAGTGCACTCCCTATCTGCACTCACATCCAATGGTAGCCAGCTGATGGGGGCCACCACACTCGAATTTCCAAATTCCTTGGTCCAGAACAAATAGAGGGGCACTCACCAGTTTAAGTCGTGCAAAGTGTCTTTATGATAAACTCATATCACATGCAAGGTCGACGTTTAGTTCCCATAGGACCATTGTGAAGACAACCAGTGAATTACAACATGGTCCAGGGTGGGCTCAGTATGAGTATACCTTGGTTAGTCCGCCTCATGTGCTTGGTGTCCAGTAACGTACATGGCACAGACGAGCGAGGGAGGATGCTGTGAAGGACACTTATGCATTATGCCTGTCTGTATGGGGTTCCTATCCTGCGCTTTATTAGTACTGCTGTGTATAAGAGATTCCCCACTCTACAGCATGTTGTGAACACTGGTAAGTATGATGCTGGAGCCTAGGCAACATCTATAGTCGGGATGAGTCAGATTACCGCCGGCCGGGATGCTGGCCGTTGGAATCCCGACAATGGTAGCCCGACCCGGGACTAAAGATAGGAGTTGAATTCCTGAAGCTTATCTTTAGCACCACTTCTAAATTCCAACAGCCGGCATCCCGAACAAAGGTAAGCGGGGCTTTCTAGCTGTTATGTGTGGGTGGTGGGACTTTGTGTTAGGCACCTCCTGGGGAGGGTTAGGGTTAGGCTAGGGGAGGTTAGGGTTAGGCACCCCCCCAAAAGGGTTAGGTTTAGGGTGAGGGAAGGTGGGGTTAGGGTTAGGCACCACCGGGGGAGCTTAGGGTTAGGCACCAATGGGGGGAGGTTAATGTTAGGCACCACTAAGGGATGGATACGGGGGAGACAGGGGAGGGTTAGGGTACTTACCAGACCCAGTCAGGATGTAGACTGTTTGGGCTTCCGGCATCGGTATTTCATCCAGTGGCTAATGAGCGCTGGCATTACATAATGATTCCCTATAGTCAATAGAGAGGGCACTCACCAGTTCAAGTTGTGAAAAGTTTTTCTCAAGACAACCAGCGATTACAACATGGTACAGGGTCCCTAGAAACCAAGATGACCCTGTACTATATTGTAATCGCTAGATGTCTTGAGAAAATCTTTGTAAAACTTAAACTGGTGAGTGACATCTCTCCTGACTAAGATATTTTTTTAGTATATATTTCGTCTTGTGGTAGACTTCTTCAAGTAAGAAAAAGTCTACCATAAGATGAAATGCATTGGAAACCTGTACTCCTCTGACAATTTGATCCTCTACTTCTTACATGAGATAAGAATGAACTTGTTTTTAGACTATTTATGCATTTATATCTACCTCATTCAGAACCCCTGTTTTTATCTGTATTTATCAATATTTTTTTCTGTTTTTTAATATATATACTGTATATATCTGTGTTTAAATAAATATTTATATGTTTTTTACATATATGTGTTCTATGTATAGTTTACTGAATATGGGGCCAAGAGTTTATGACTGTATATTTTAATCACTTGATGGATTTTTGCACTGATGTTACACAAGCACTTTAAAATATGTGTGGCACTTCAAGGCGCTCTGATCTGATTGTACTGTTCATATTTTAAAGATTATATAAAAAAGAGGAATAGAATAAACTAGGGGTGTGCACCGGACACTTTTCGTGTTTTGTGTTTTGGTTTTGGATCTGGATCTTTCTTCGTGTTTTGGATCTGGATTGGTTTTGCCAAAACCACCCTTCCGTGTTTTGGGTTCTGGGTTTTGTGTTTTGGATCTGGATTTTTTCTTAAAAAATAAAAAAAAAACGCTAAAATCACATAAATGGGCCTTTTTTTGTTCCTACGCTATTAATAACCCCAATAACATTAATTTCCACTCATTTCCACTCTATTCTGAACACCTCACACCTCACAATATTGTTTTTAGGCCAAAAGGTTGTACCGAGGAAGCTGGATGACTATGCTAAGCGACACAAGGGGGCGGCACAAACACGTGGCCCATCTAGGAGTGGCACTGCAGTGGCAGACAGGAAGCCAATCAGCGTTATGGTGCCCATTTGCATGTAGCACGAACCCGGGAGATCCGTGCTACATGCATCTGTGTGATTGGCACAGAGCAATGACAGGTCCGTGAGACCCGTCTGTGCTGCTGTGGTAAAAAAAAAAAAAAAACCTGTGTAAAAAAAGAAAAAAATGGCGTGCACCCCCCCAAAAAAGAGCAACCAGCCCCGGGCATTAGTAACCCAGTGCTGGGTGTGCTTAAATACAGGGGACAAACGACGTAGGGGTCCCCTGTACTTAAGCACAACCAGCACCGGGCTAGTCAGAACCAGCGCTGGTTGCCAAAATACGGGGGACAAACGACGTAGGGGTCCCCTGTATTCTGCGCAACCAGCTCTGGGCTCTGATCCGGTCCTGGTTCTGGAAATATAGGGGACAAAAAATGAGTAGGGTTCCCCTGTATGTTCCAGAACCAGCACTGGACTTTTTCTAGCAGGGAGCTGATGCCACAGCCAGGGGAGCCCTTTCACCGGGCCCCCCAGCCGCAGCATCAACCCTGACCGCTAGTCAGCCCAGGCCGGGGATCCCTGGAGAGCTGGGGACCCCCCCAATAAAGGGGTCACCCTCTCCAGGGCACCCCAGGCCCAGGCTGATAGCCCGGGGCTATCCCCGCCACCCCTGGTGGCGGTGGGTGGCGGGTTGATTGTGTGGTGTGGTGTAAATAAAGAATATCAAACATTGTCTTTACAAGTAGAACTGCAAGTCCCAGCTAGCCTGCCCCGCATGCTGGTACTTGGAGAACCACAAGTACCAGCATGCAGGGCATTAAGGGCCCACTAGTACCTGTAGTTCACCTGTAAAAAAAATGTTTAAAAAAACACAGGACACACACACCGTGACAGTATAAGTTTATTAAACATACATACACACACACACACATGTACACATACTCACCAATGTAACCTGTAGCATCGGTCCACTTGTCCGGTAAAGTATCCCTAGGGGACCTGTGAAAAAAAACATACTCACCATCTCCTATGCGAGGTTCTGTCCTCTTCGTTCCAAAGTAGGCATCCCCGGACTTGGCAAAAAAAAAAAACGAAAACGCGATCCACGAACTTAGTACCGTTCTATAGAACGGTACTTCCCGAATGAGAGCTTAGCGGCGGGGTATCACCATGGAAACCCCGCTGCTAAGCGTTCATTGGCTGAGAGAGGTCATCTCCCGTCTCTCAGCCAATGAACGGCTCCCTCCATTGTAGTCAATGGTGGGAACCGCAGGGTAAACTTTAATAACCTTGCGGCTCCCAGCATTGACTACAATGGAGGGAGCCGTTCATTGGCTGAGAGAGACGGGAGATGGCCTCTCTCAGCCAATGAACGCTTAGCAGCGGGGTTTCCATGGTGATACCCCGCCGCTAAGCTCTCATTCGGGAAGTACCGTTCTATAGAACGGTACTAAGTTCGTGGATCGCGTTTTCGTTTTTTTTTTTTTGCCAAGTCCGGGGATGCCTACTTTGGAACGAAGAGGACAGAACCTCGCATAGGAGATGGTGAGTATGTTTTTTTTCACAGGTCCCCTATGGATACTTTACCGGACAAGTGGACCGATGCTACAGGGTTACATAGGTGAGTATGTGTACATGTGTGTGTGTGTGTGTGTGTGTATGTATGTTTAATAAACTTATACTGTCACGGTGTGTGTGTCCTGTGTTTTTTTTAAACATTTTTTTACAGGTGAACTACAGGTACTAGTGGGCCCTTAATGCCCTGCATGCTGGTACTTGTGGTTCTCCAAGTACCAGCATGCGGGTCAGGCTTGCTGGGACTTGCAGTTCTACTTGTAAAGACAATGTTTGATATTCTTTATTTACACCACACCACACAATCAACCCGCCACCCACCGCCACCAGGGGTGGCGGGGATAGCCCCGGGCTATCAGCCTGGGCCTGGGGTGCCCTGGAGAGGGTGACCCCTTTATTGGGGGGGTCCCCAGCTCTCCAGGGATCCCCAGCCTGGGCTGACTAGCGGTCAGGGCTGATGCTGCGGCTGGGGGGCCCGGTGAAAGGGCTCCCCTGGCTGTGGCATCAGCCCCCCGCTAGAAAAAGTCCAGTGCTGGTTCTGGAACATACAGGGGAACCCTACTCATTTTTTTCCCCTGTATTTCCAGAACCAGGACCGGATCAGAGCCCAGAGCTGGTTGCGCAGAATACGGGGGACCCCTACGTCGTTTGTCCCCCGTATTTTGGCAACCAGCTCTGGTTCTGACTAGCCCGGTGCTGGTTGTGTTTAAGTACAGGGGACCCCTATGTCGTTTGTCCCCTGTATTTAAGCACACCCAGCACTGGGTCACTAATGCCCGGGGCTGGTTGCTCTTTTTTTGGGGGGGGGGCACGCCATTTTTTTCTCTTTTTACACAGGTTTTTTTTTTTTTATTTACCACAGCAGCACAGACGGGTCTCACGGACCCGTTAGTGCTCTGTGTCAATGACACAGATGCAAGTAGCACGGATCTCCTGGTCCGTGCGTGCATCTGTGTCATTGAAATACACAGCAGCACAGACGGGTCTCACTGACCCATCTGTGCTCTGTGTCACTGTCAATCACACAGATGCATGTAGCACGGATCTCACGAGTCCGTGCTACATGCAAATGAGCACCATAATGCTGATTGGCTGAGAGCCGTGACAGACGGCTCTGTCAGCCAATCAGCACTTTGCCCATTAAAGGCAAAGGCATTTTTTTTTAAATGGCCGCTCGAGGCAAAACCTCGAGATCCGACAGCAGATCTCGAGGTTTTGCCTCGGGAGAGGGATCCGGGGCAGACAGGGAGATCCGAGCTTGGGCTCGGATCGCCCCGGATCCCCGAAGTTCGGGTGGGTTCGGTTCTCAGGGAACCGAACCCGCTCATCCCTAGAATAAACTATTTCACTTGAGGGTGTGCGATATCATAGATTAACTGAGACACAGATATAAAAAAAACATTTATATTTAATAATATGATATAAGAATACCTAGTCCTCAGCTAGGCTTTCATAAAACCATACACCACACAAATCCAATATTACATATACACATAATTAAAATGAAACAATATCCTGAAATATCCCCACTTAACTACTAATAGACGTATAAATTATATCTAGAGACCACTATAGCTAGAGACCACTATATATGAAAGATTGTTCATATATCCTATCCAATGTCAATTGATGATTGACATTGGATAGGATATATGAGCAATCTTCGCAGCACTGAATTACTGCTACCTAGAGTGAGATTGTGTAAGAAAATGATTGGCTGCTTGCTATAGTGGTCTTCCCTTTTAATTTATTGTTGCCATCACCTGTGGTGAAACACATTTATTGTCAATTAACACATGTGATGGCAATCATAAATTCAGAGGGATGTCCAGGAATAGAACTTTTCATCCCTACTGGAATAGGTCATGTTGGTACGGTAAGTACTGTATAACTTACTGCACAGGTTCTCAAACTTGGTCCTCAAACAGTGTATGTGTTCCAGGTCTCCTCACAGAATCACAAGTGAGATATTAGCTCCACCTGTGGATCTTTTAAAATGTGCTAGTGAGCAATGAATACACCCGTGCAGCTGCTAGGTGACCTACAAAACGTGACCTGTGTGGGGTCCTGAGGACCCACTTTGAGAACCACTGACTTACTGTAGTCGCATAGAGTAGCGGCACATTCTTGAAAGTACGGTATGAGTTATTGTTTACACTGCTGTAATGTGAAAAGTTTATTTTTCCACTATTGTGCTTAATATTTACAGTTAGGGTTTGGTCAAAAGGTCGACACAAAAAAAAATTGTCGCCACACAAAAAAATCGTTGACACATGGTTAATTTTTATTATTATTTTATAGGGTTTGGGTTTGGTCGGGTCGACACACAAATGGTCGACACATGATACTTTTTTTATTTAGGGTTAGGCACTTAACGGAGGGTTAGGGTTAGGCACTTACCCTGACGCTTAGGGTTACAAGTTGACCTTTAGTGCATCGACCTATTGCCCCTGTCGACCTATTGACTTTTTAACATCTGGTGTCTATCTAGACCAGGCATGTCAAACATGCGGCCCGAATAAACATTTTATGCGGCTCAACAGTGTAGGCCCAAGGGGCACTACTGGGGGCACTGCATAAGAGGCACTACTAGGGGCATTACTGGGGCCACAACATAAGGGGCATTACTGGGGGCACTGCATAAGGTGCACTACTGGGGCATTACTGGGGCCACAACATAAGGGGCATTACTGGGGACACTGCATAAGGTGCACTACTAGGGGCATTACTGGGCACTGCATAAGAGGCACTACTAGGGGCATTACTGGGGCCACAACATAAGGGGCATTACTGGGGGCACTGCATAAGGTGCACTACTAGGGGCATTACTGGGGGCACTGCATAAGGGGCACTGCATAAGGGGCACTACTGGGGCACTGCATAAGAGGCACTACTAGGGACATTACTGGGGGCACTGCATAAGGGGCACTGCATAAGAGGCACTACTAGGGGCATTACTGGGGCCACAACATAAGGGGCATTACTGGGGGCACTGCATAAGGTGCACTACTGGGGCATTACTGGGGCCACAACATAAGGGGCATTACTGGGGGCACTGCATAAGGTGCACTACTAGGGGCATTACTGGGCACTGCATAAGAGGCACTACTAGGGGCATTACTGGGGCCACAACATAAGGGGCATTACTGGGGGCACTGCATAAGGTGCACTACTAGGGGCATTACTGGGGGCACTGCATAAGGGGCACTGCATAAGGGGCACTACTGGGGCACTGCATAAGAGGCACTACTAGGGACATTACTGGGGGCACTGCATAAGGGGCACTGCATAAGAGGCACTACTAGGGGCATTACTGGGGCCACAACATAAGGGGCATTACTGGGGGCACTGCATAAGGGGCACTGCATAAGGTGCACCACTAGGGGCATTACTGGGGGCACTGCATAAGAGGCACTACTAAGGACATTACTGGGGCCACAACATAAGGGGCTTTACTGGGGGCACTGCATAAGGTGCACTACTAGAGGCATTACTGGGGGCACTGTATAAGGGGCACTGCATAAGGTGCACTACTAGAAGGATTACTGGGGGCACTGCATAAGGGGCACTGCATAAGGTGCACTACTAGAAGGATTACTGGGGGCACTGCATAAGGGGCACTACTAGAGGCATTACTGGGGGCACTGCATAAGGGGCACTGCATAAGTGCCACTACTGGGGGCATTGCATAAGAGGCACTACTAGGGACATTACTGGGGGCACTGCATAAGGGGCACTGCATAAGAGGCACTACTAGGGGCATTACTGGGGCCACAACATAAGGGGCATTACTGGGGGCACTGCATAAGAGGCACTACTAAGGGGCATTGCATAATGGGCACTACTACAGTGGGAACTGTGTTGTTTTTATTAATAATAAACCTTTAAAAATTGCATATAAGACATTTTTTGTTGCGGCCCACACACTCTTAGACCTTGAATATTCGGCCCGGTTGGTATTTTGAGTTTGACATGCCTGCTCTAGACACTGTCAACCTTTTTACTATCTACTGTATGTGTTAATCCGCACCAGTACCCCAGCATTAGTGAACATTACTGTAACTCATCCTGTCTCATTGAAAGCTGTGCGTGCGTCTTATCCTGTCTGAGCCCCTGAGCTCCAACACGCCTGCGTGCGTCTTATCCTGTCTGAGTCCCAACACACTGAAGGTGCGCGTCTGAGACCTCTTTGAGCCCTGCGTCTAACCCATCTGAACTCCTGGCACTGAGGGTGCAACTGAAACCTGACACTCGAGCCCCTGCACCCCATAATTGTATGGGTGTGTCATGGCAGGGTGCGGGGGAGTAGTGGAACTATTTAGTGCCTTCAATATAGTACTGCAACATTATTAAACAGGAACTGTTGTCTTATTGAAAGCTTAGGAAGTGTTTGAGTCCCTGAACCCCAACACCTATGGGTGCATCTGAAACCGATTAGAGCGGATGGATCCATCCCACCACTGTACTGTACTTTAAAAAAAAAAATATATGGAGGAATGAATCTAAAATATTATATCGGGCTGTGGTAGGACTTGAACATGGTATAGTCATCCTCAAGCGTTGCGATCACATCCGATGGTGCTCGATGTACCATGGTTTCATGCACTTCCAGGAGATGACGTGTGCAATTGGACATCTTATGAATGGCTGGTGGGCATCTGCATACACAAAGAGATTGCATGCCAAGAAATAGTGGGTGTGCTAATACCTTGCCGTGAGATCGTCTGCCTTGCTGGGCGTGAGCTGGATTTGCATATGGTGTGCGCGATCCAACGCATCTAGCGAGCGGGTCTTAATGAGCTCCACAGTACTGTAGTTGCTTGGGGTTGATACTGCAGTGTCCATGAGAATATAAATCCCAGCCTGTCTCAGAATCTCGTACAATACATACTATACTGTAGTTTATGTCCAGACAGTAGTTGGCGACTGAACTACAACTACTGTATAAAGAAAATATATATTTTTAAAAAGTACAGGACTCACACACATACTGTACTGTAATGATTTAAAACGTTATTACACATTCTTCTACAGTTCTGATTCCATGACAAAAATGCTGTACTATAGTGTACTGAATCACAGGTTCTGTCAGCCAATCATCGGGTGGTGATACAGAAAATGCATTGGATATCTGATGCATGCGCAGTGAAGTTTAGGAAAAGTGACATGTGGTGGACAAAAAGTTGTATTGTACGCTATGGGCTAGATGTACTAAGCTCTGGAAAGTGATAAATTAGAAAGTGATAAACTAACAACCAATCAGTTCCTAACTGTCATTTTTCAAACACAGCCTGTAACTTGACAGTTAGTAGCTGATTGGCTGGTAGTTTATCACTTTCCAAGTTATAACTTTCCAGAGCTTAGTACTTCTCCTCCATAGCATATAACACGACAGTTGGGTGCTCAGTGGCTGCTTGTTTATCATTCTCCAATTTATTACTTTCCAGAGCTTAGTACAGATGACTTTTTCCAGCGCCACAATATATTCCGTGCGATCAGTACTGAATGGCATGACTTAAGGTGTACTGTATGGCACGAGATGCAGGGCGCGCTACATGGTGTATGGGGCACAAACTAGCTGGGCCCATCTGTATAAATATATATATATATATATATATATATATAAAGTATATAAATACGATAATAAACCAACCTTAGTATTTTTGATAGTAAATTAATAAATAGAATAAATGTATATTTTATGAAAATAGTGTAGTCAAAAGTGCAAACCAACAAATATGTTGTATTATACTGCTATACTTTATAAAACAACTATGATTGTTTAAAAATATAGAAATAAACTCCCATAAAAATTAAATTATATATATATATATATATATATACAAAAAAACAATTTATTTAAGACAAAAAGGCCCTAGCAAAGCCACATATCAGATAAATACATTAAATGAGAGTATTTTAAAAATACAAACAATTCATAAAAAAATCAAGTAAATAATAATAATAAAAATGGCTTATCTGATGGTAAAAAGGGTAAGTTCATGAAAAGGTGGAATACAGGAGCCTCCAACGCGTATCATCTAAGGTATCAGACTTCTTCAAGGTATAGCAAAGCTCCTACAGGAGGGTACTAGTATATATAGCCCCTTAATAAGGACAGGCTAGGGGTTGATTAGGATCAATTATGACATCATTTCCAGTTTTCGATCTTAAAAAAGTACAATCCAATGTTAAATAATCACTTGATTATATAGATAGGGTAATCTAGTAATAATAGTGATATATCGGAATTAATTCTTCTGTTGTTAATCACCAGCCAAAGCTCATTATTGTATGTCATACCCTTGTAATGCTGAGTACTCAGGAGACAGAATCAACACAGCCAGCCGTCTTGTTTTTCAAGATTCTTTTGACTATAATTAAGTGTCATACAATAATATGTATTCTCACATTTGCAACATATGAGTATTTTCACACTACATCCCAACACAGCAGCCATTGTTAGTATTCAGTCTTATTCATAACACTGTCTGGATTGACAATTTCAAGGTTCTCTGAAACTCAAAGACTAGCAAAAATCATTCTCTATAATATTCTGCAATTAAAAGCTTATGAATAACTTTACAGGCACAGATCATCCATCTTGTTACAAAATGGAGTGTTATATGGATAGCTTAATAACAGATTTATCAATAGTAACCCAGATCGCAGTCTTTAATGCTCAATATTAAATTTCTAAAGCTCTTAGATAGGTTCTCCATTGTGCATGAATTCCGCTCTCTCCTGGAGCCGGCCGCCCCGTCACATCTGCCAGCTTGTGCCCTCTTTGGTGCTCCATCATGTCACTTCTGTCCTGTCTGGGGCGCATCACTTCTGCCGGTTCATCTCTCCAAGTGTGGCCGTCTTTGTACTCATGGTCCTGAGTACACTTATGTGTCTATCACATCATTACCACCCTTCAACCTCGCCGAATGCGTGTCACTTCCACTGACACCTGTTCCTGGATCGCAGCCATCTTTGTACTCCCTAACCTGAGTACACCCGCAGACATATTGCCTGGATCCGATATATACTGTGATCATTCTGGAACTCTTAAACAATGTTTCCTGCATGGTATAATGTGATATGGTATTAATGCACAATTCATTTATTAGACTCAAGGTTCCCACAGATTTCAATTTATATGTGTCAGCTGAAGTAATTAACTCTATTTATCCAGGTAATATGGACATATTCTATTATTCAGTAAACCAAAAAGTGCAACCCATACTGAAATAATCAATGACCTGATTTAACATGAACATAATTAGTCATATTTCTTAAATATTCTCCAAAAAATACTATTCCTTTTGGTTATATACATATTTGTACTATTATGGTTATGGTTTACATTTTCTGGAGAATATTAAAGAAATATGTCTAATTATGTTCATGTTCATGTTCATTGATTATTATATGCAGGAAACATTTTTTAAAAATTCCAGATAGATCACAATATATATCAGAATCTAGGCAATATGTCTGCGGGTTTACTCGGGATAGGGAGTAAAGACAAAGATGGCTACAATCCATGAACAGGTGTGGGCGGAAGTGACACACATTCGGCAAAGTCGAATGGTGGTAGTGACACAATACACACATGAGTGCACTCAGGACCATGAGTACAAAGATGGCCATACACAGAGAGGTGAACCAGTGGAAGTGATGTGCCCCAGATAGGACGGAAGTGACGCGATGGAGCACTAAAGAGGGCACATGCGAACGGAAGTGACGGGGTGGCCGGCTCCGGGAAAGGGCGGATATCATGCACAACGGAGAACATATTTAAGAGCTTTAGAGATTTAAAGAGTATTAAAGACCGTGATCTGGGTTACTATTATTACAAGATTACCCTATCTATTTAATCAAGTGATTATTTAACATTGGATTGTACTTGCTAAGATCGAAAACCGGAAATAATGTAATAATTGATCATAATCAACCCCTAGCCTGTCCTTATTAACAGGCTAATATACTAGCAGCCTGTAGGAGCTTTGCTATCCCGTGAAGAAGTCTGATACCTTAGACAAAATGCGTTGGAGGCTCCTGTATTCCACCTTTTCATGAACTTACCTTTTTCATCAGATAAGTCATTATTATTATTATTTACATGATGTTTTTTATGAATTTTTTTGTCTTTTTAAAATACTCTAATTTAATGTATTTACCTAATACGTGGCTTTGCATATGTGTTGCCCTATATAATTAGGGCCTTGTTGTCTTAAATAAATTGTTTATATATATATATATATTAGAGATGAGCGGTTCGGATTCTGTGGAATCCGAACCGCTCCGAACATTGGGGATCCGAGTCCACCCGAACCCTGTTCGGGTGTTCACCGCCTGACTCGGATCCCCGTTCGGGGCCGAACGGCGGCCGCCTGATGTCGGATTCTCACTAGAGAATCCGACATCAGGTCTCCTCGCGTGTAGGGCAGAGCGCAGTGATAGCGCTCTGCCCTACACAGACACAGACACACAGCCGCCAGCGGCAGCTGTGTGTTTGTTACAGCAGCCAATGAGAGTCACACAGACTCTCATTGGCTGCTGCACGGAGGGAGCCGGCTGGAGCTCACACATGAGCTCCGTCTTCCAGCTCCCTCCTCAGCGTGTGACAGAGCGGACGGCGCGGGAGCGGGGATACAGGTAAGTTTTATTTTTTTTATTTTTTTACTTGTCAAAGGTCCGGGGGCGCTACTGGGGGGGGGGGTCTGCACTACTGGGGGGGTCTGCTACTGGGGGGGGGCTATACTACTGGGGGGGCCATACTACAGAGGGGCCTGCTACTGGGGGGGCTATACTACTGGGGGGGGGTCTGCACTACTGGGGGGGGTCTGCTACTGGGGGAGGCAATACTACTGGGGGGGCCATACTACAGAGGGGCCTGCTACTGGGGGGGCAATACTACTGGGGGGGGGTCTGCTACTGGGGGGGCCATACTACTGGGGGGGATCTGCACTATTGGGGGGCCATACTACAGAGGGGCCTGCTACTGGGGGGGGCTATACTACTGGGGGGGTCTGCACTACTGGGGGGGGTCTGCTACTGGGCAGGGCTATACTACTGGGGGGCCATACTACAGAGGGGCCTGCTACTGGGGGGGGCTATACTACTGGGGGGGGTCTGCTACTGGGGGGGCCATACTACTGAGGGGCCTGCTACTGGGGGGGCCATACTACTGGGGGGGCCTACTACAGGGGGGGCCATACTACAGGGGGGGCCCATACTACAGGGGGGGCTACTACTGGAGCAGCCTACTACTGGGGGGGCCTGCTACTGGGGGAGCCATACTACTGGGGGAGCCATACTACAGGGGGGGCCCATACTACAGGGGGGGCTACTACTGGAGCAGCCTACTACTGGGGGGGCCTGCTACTGGGGGAGCCATACTACTGGGGGAGCCATACTACTGGGGGGGCATACTACTGGGTGGCATGCTAATGGGGGGCATACTACTGGGGGGGCCTGCTAATGGGGGACATACTACTGGGGGGGCCTGCTAATGGGGGGCATACTACTGGGGAGCATTCAACTGGGGGCACTGCATAGTGGACCGTACTACTAAGGGGACTGCATAGGGGGCACCACTGCTGGGGGACATTGTGTAAGGGACACCGCTACTGTGGGCATTGTGTAAAAGGGTCACTACTGTGGGCATTGTGTAAAAGGGGCACTACTGTGTGTCGTAACATAAATAAGAGACACTACTTTATGGTGTAATGTGAATCAGGCCCTATGTGCGGTGTAATGCTAATAAGATTGTGCACTGTGACTCCTAGGGCCGTAGCCCACTTTGTAAACAAGTACTGTGACTCTGCTGGCCGTACCCCACTGGGTGGGTGCACTACTTTTCATTTCTGCCACTGCTGTGTGGCAATGTGTCATAGATGTGCTTTATACTGTGGTGTCTGTGTCGTTGTGCCGCTGCTTTGTCGCTTAGTAACCAGTCAGCTCACTGCAACCTTTGGCCAATAATGTTGAAAACAATATTATAAGCTGTGATATGGTCTAAATTGACTGGAAATTAATGTTATTGAGGTTAATAATACTCTAGGAAGAAAAAAAAGACCAATTTATGTGATTTTAGCTTTTTTTGTCAATTTTTGTAAAAAAATCCAAATCCAAATCCAAATCCAAAGCCAGTCACCGCAGTTTGGCAAATCCAAATCCAAATCCAAAGCCGGACGACGAATTAGAACCAAATCCAAATCCAAATCCGGCAAAAATGGTCCGGCGCACATCCCTAATATATATATATATTTATGGGGTGTGCACCGGCCACTTTTCGTGCTTTGAGTTTTGGATATGGATCTGGATGTTTCTACGTGTTTTGGATCTGGATTAATTTTGCCAAAACCACCCTTCCGGCTTTTGTGTTTTGGTTTTGGATGTGGATCTTTCTACATGTTTTGGATCTGGATTGGTTTTGCCAACACCACTCTTTCGGCTTTTGTGTTTTGGATCTGTATTTTTTTGGAAAAAATCATAAAAACAGCTAAAATCACAGAATTATTTTTTTTTGTTCCTACGCTATTATCACCCTCAATAACATTCATTTCCACTCATTTAAAGTCTATTCTGAACACTTCTCACCTCATAATATTGTTTTTAGGCCAAAAGGTTGCTCCGAGGTAGCTGGATGACTATGCTAAGCGACACAAGTGGGCAGCACAAACACATGGTCCATCTAGGAGTGACACTGCAGTAGCAGACAGGATGGCAGTTTGAAAAACTAGGCCCCAAAAGGCACTGCATGGTGACTTATCACATCATCCATCGACTGCTCCTGCTGGGCACACAGGATGGGACTCAGGAGAGAGATGGGCGCCGCCGAGGCTGATAGGACGCTGTTCGTGGGGAACTTAGATCCCAGAGCCACCAAGGAGATCCTGTTCGAGCTGTTTCTGCAGGCTGGTCCTGCAATTAATGTTAAAATTCCAAAGGACAATGACGGAAATTCGAAACAATTTGCTTTTGTCAATTTCAAAACATGAGGAGTCTGTTCCCTATGTAATGAGTTTATTAAATTAAATTAAACTCATTGGGAGGCCACTGAAAATTCAATTCATCATGAAGCATCCGTGGATCCACAGAAGCAAATAGCGCAGCCTACTCACCACAAGGAAATGGCAGTTTTATTGGAGACAGTCCATCCACACATGACCGCATTCATGATGGCAATGGGGAGCTCACAAAATACTCTGAACTTTAACCTTCTGTTTGAAAACTATCATAGATCTTACTCTTCTCCGGACAATCTTCAAAGACAAGCAATGATGAATAACCTCTATAGGTCAGAAACCCCTCATGGATCCAGCACAGCAATGATGGCCCAACCCAGTTACTCGTCATCACATTATCCACCTCATTAAAGTTGATAAAGTCACAGATCCGATCATTCTCCCCCACATAGATACGATTCCCGATTCAGTAGAAGCCACAGCTCTCATCCTTATCAAAAGGGGAGTACCACAGTAGCAGAGCCGCATACTTCAGAGGAGGTCAGGAGGAGCACTATCATGGCACTGATGGCTGGAGTACAAACCAGAGAATAGAACCTAGGGAGTAAATTTACTAAGAATCAAGTTTGGTTGTGTTTGGTTGTGTTTGCAAACTCATGCGAGTTTAGCCTTTTTTTCAAACTCGCAAATTTACTAAGACCAAACAGGTGCGAGTTTGGAAGTGAGTTTTCACTTCTCACTGTTAAAACTCATGCGAGTTTGCAAACTCAACTAAACTCACCATTGGCCAAACTAGGAAGTACTTTACATGGCAAAGATGAAACTCGCATATTTACTAAGAATCGAGTTTACAATCTTGGATGAGTTTGTAGCAAACTCACTGTTAAATTGAACTATTAAACACTCACCCCCTGAGCTGCGAGTTTGGCAGAAACATAATGTACATAGATCAGTGTGATTTGTGTATGTTTCTGGCTGAATACCTAATTTTTTTTATAGGTTCAATACACTAGCAGCCTTCACATATTTCATTGATATGTGCAGGCTTCAAGTAAGTGATCTCATCTAAACTCTCATCAAAACTCTCATCTAAACTCTCATCTAAACTCACATCTAAACTCTCATCAAAACTAACATCAAAACTCTCATCTAAACTCTCATCTAAACTCTAATCTAAACTCTCATCAAAACTCTCATCTAAACTCTCATCTAAACTCACATCTAAACTCTCATCAAAACTAACATCAAAACTCTCATCTAAACTCTAATCAAAACTCACATCAAAACTCGTAATTTTGGTGAAAAAACTCACTTTGCTTCACCATCGGAAAACTCACTTTCAGCTAAACTCACTTCATAGTAAATTTGCGAGTTTTTAAAGGGAAAACTCTCCCGAGTTTTGGTGAAGCGAAGTGAGTTGAAACACAACCAAACACAACCAAACTTGATTCTTAGTAAATTTACCCCTAGGTGTCATTCATCTCACCACTAATCTGTCACGGTCAAGTCTACTTTTTACTGGATCTCTGTTTGGCCAGAAGTCTCTCTTCTTTCACTTCTATGCAAAAAAAATCCTTTCCTTGAGCTGTTTGGTGTCCTCTAAAGGACCAGAGAATAAAGCTGCAAAATATTATTCTAGTATTATGGGCAGATGGTTATATTCTCACATTTATTTTTTTATGGCTCACATTGTGGGGGTTTTAAACAAGGTTTTTTTTTTTTTAAATTATTCAATGCAAAAAAATACTTTTTAATAGAAAACTTAATGTAAAGAGAAAAATATACCATATTTTAGAAGAACAGCACATGTCCTATTCCCCAGCAAATAACAAAAAGTTATCTTAAATTAAATCTACAACTGCACGCATTAAAGGCTTTCTATATGTGAGCTGAAAGGGCCTCACCAGTTCCTAGTGAATGGATGTGCTGAATGTAGGTTCCACCCACACATTCGCTACCTGTATTGCGCATAGGTATTTGATATACCTTAGTGCTTACACAATATGAGTGATCTAATCCAAATATCTACCCAAATCACTAATCAGAAGACAGCAGTCTGTGCAATGTTGACCTCAGAAATTTTGTATGTGTGTACCCCTACAGCAGACAGGGCAGCCCCTGTAAAAATTATTTGTAAAAGCGTACCCCTACAGCAGACAGGGCAGCCCCTGTTAAAATTATTTGTAAAAGTGTACCCCTACAGCAGACAGGGCCGCCCCTGTTAAAATTATTTGTAAAAGCGTTCCCTTACTGCAAACAGGTCATCCCCTGTAAAAATTATTTGTATGAGCGTACCCCTACAGCAGACAGGGCACCCCCTGTAAAAATTATTTGTATGAGCGTACCCCTACAGCAGACAGGGCAGCCCCTGTAGAAATTATTTGTATGAGCGTATCCCTACAGCAGACAGGGCAGCCCCTGTAGAAATTATTTGTATGAGTGTACCCCTACAATAGACAGGGCACCCCCTGGACAACAGCACTACAGCCAGCCAGCCCCTATGGACAAGGACAACAGTTGCCGGCCTGCCCCTATGTATATGGACAACAGTAGCCAGTGAGCTAGCCCCTATGGTCAGTGTCAGCAACAGCTCCCAGCTCCCTCTTCACAGTAGCCAGCCAGCAGTACTTTATTATTTTTTATTTTTATAACTAACAGACAGTCTAACACACAAGTTCAACACTAAGCTCCCAGCTCCCTACTAACTCTACACACTCCACAGCCGGAATGGCGGCGATCACGGGACCTTTATAAAATCCAAAACCCGCAAGAATCCGACAGTGGGATGATGACGTTTTGCCTCGATTTCAGATCCGAGCCAGGCGGGAATACTTGAAAATCCTAACTCGCTCATCCCTAATATATATATATATATATATATATATATAATTTTTATGGGAGTTTATTTCTATATTTTTTAAACAATCAGAGTTGTTTTATAAAGTATAGCAGTATAATACAACATATTTTTTGGTTTGCACTTTTGCCTACACTATTTTCATAATATATACATTTATTCTATTTATTAATTTACTATCAAAAATACTAAGGTTGGTTTATTATCATATTTATATACCTGCACATTGCACATTATATATATATATATATATTATTGTGGTTATTTATTGATATACATTTACAATATCGTATAAAGTCATTGGACACAGCCCTGAGACCATGGCAACTGAAAACAAAACAAGCTACATTAAAAATCATTGTGTAAACCAGGCTTGCCTACCCTCCCTATTTGGTCAGGAGCCTCCCGAATATCGGGTGCTGCTCCCGACCCCCCGGAAAGGCAGGAAAGCCTCCCGGCTGCCGCCTGACCCCCCCCCCAACTACTACAAGAAACCCCTGCAGCGGGGGACCCGATAACTCGATTTGCGCTGAATCGCATCAACGTGGCTCCGCCCCCTGCTTCACAATGCCAATATTTTCGGCATTGTGAAGAGGAGGCGGAGCCACGATGACGCGATCGCGTGGATCTGCCCCTAAAACAGCGTCATCGCCCGGCCACGCCCCCCACTGTGCACAGACATTCTGCTCCCTCCTGGAAGGAGGGAACTGAATGTCAGCGTGTATGGTGTAAACCCAGAAAGATGCCGAATGGTGATATAAAGTGCAAACATGCATCACTAATGAAATAACCTCAGGTATATAATAAACAGTGCAAGCCATAAAATACACCATGTTGAACTAAAAAATATAAAATATCTTTTAACCTTGTTCTAAAACATAAAAAGGTGAAGAACCCCCGTCTATGTTAGAATATTCTTTTTCAAGCATTACAAAAACCAGGGTAACATATACTACTTATAAATATTGTGCAAAAAACACCACATTAGAAATATATTGTGCTATATTACCATCTAGTGTTAAACTAAGAGAATAACACCACCAGGTGAAATGGATACAAACATAAATCTATATTGAAAAAGGAGACAAAAATTGGAACAAAACAAAGTCCTAATCTTTAGAATGGACTTATTTTGTGTCCAGATATTGATAGCTATGCTATGACACCATTTGATTAACTGCAGATTCAGAACTCTCACAGAGTGAGATTGCTGTCACTCGCAAAATGGTGGAGCTGTTAATTCACAGAATTGTGTGGTCATTGGAATACACACATGCATTCTATGCAACTGAGGTCTCAGCAAAACATAGAGCTATACAGATGGGATAAGAGTATGGTGGATGGGGGGAGAAGACAGCGGTGTGGATGGAGCAGACAGAAAAGCGTGAAGAGGGGAAGATTAAGCAGTACAGATGGGGGCGAGCCAAAGTGATGTAGATGGGTTGAAAACTGTGGTGCACATAGGGGGAGACAGAGTGGCATGGTTTGGGGGAACAGAGCAACATGAATGGGGAATACAGAGTGACATTGATGCGGAAAGATAGAGCAGCGCAGATGGGTAAAGACAGATTGGTGTTGATGAGGAATACAGACTTACACAATGGGAGAACACACAGCAATAGGGATTGGGGAAGCCAGATTGGTGTGGATGGGTGGGAAGACAGAGTGGTGTGGGTGGGGGGGGGAGACAGAGTGGCACAGTTGAGGAAGACAGAGTGGTGCAGATAGAGGAAGAAAGAGTGGCATAAATGAGGGGAAGACAGAGTGAGGTATCTGGGGTCAAGACAGTGGTACAGATGGAAGGAAACACAGAGGCACAGATGCAGGAAGACAGGACAGTGCATATGGGGAAAGACATATTGATGTGGATGTGGGCATGCAGACTATCACAGTTGGGACAACACAAAGCTGTAGGGATTGGGGTAGTTATAGCAGCATGGAGGCAAAGATAGTGTACATGCATAGACAGAGTATGAAAGTTTTAGCAATTAGGAAGCTGAATATGTAAAATGAGTGAGATGGATGTTTTCAGTGAGAAGGATGTTGGAACCCAGTGGGATTATTGTGCTGAGCGAATGGGAAGATTGTGGACACTGAATAAGATGTGTATGCCACATAACTGCTCAGATCTCAGTTGCATAGACTGCATGTGTGTATACCAATGAGCATACAATTCTGTGAATTAGCAGCTCCACCATTTTGTGAGTGACAGCAATCTCACTCTGTGAGAGTGCTGAATCTGCATTTAACCACATGGTGTCATGGCATACCATATCTATATTATACAAGGAACACGTCCATTAAAGTGTCAGCCTTAATTATCGTAATTTCATTGCTTTTTGGAGTTTGAGTATCAGAAATTCAATAGGTTTATGAAATTTCACATCATGTGTTAGAAGCCTTAATGGGACATGTGAAACTGTAAGGTTTTTTGTCTATTGAATATATATATATATATATATATATATATGTATACTAGCTTGAGTACCCGGCATTGCCCAGGATTTTCAGAATGTTTGTTTACACATCATCCTCCAACTAACCTCTCCTTAGCCAGGCCTCACGAAAAGTGTGACAAACTTCCCCATCAACAGTCCTAATGTCTTCGAAGGAAGTAGGACCTGTAATGGTGTAAAGCAAACTTCGGAGATAGAAGCATTCAAATTTTATAATGTACTGTGTAAACACGGCTAAGAGCTTCTGTTGCTCTGATACCAGGATGACCATCTACAGCAACTCCCTGTTTTCTGCACAGAAAAACTGTTGGAGAAGCATTCCATGTGTAATATTTTGGCAGCTCACAGTACAGCAGGGTCCTTGCAAAGTCATCATTTTGACACAGTTTTAAGAAAGAAGTGAATGTTGTTGCATACTTTGGTATAATCAGAGAGCAGAGAATGCTGGCAAAGCCTGCTAAAGCTCTCTTCAATAATAAACATTAAGATCATGACAAAACATGACAACACAAAACGCTTGCTCCGAGGCCCTACCCATATGCCGTGAGCCCCCACAATGAGCATCCAGCAATTTTTTTATTTTTTAATCAATTAAAAATTAACAGTAATTCATTTCCATGAAATTTTTTTTTAGTTGCCTCCGCCGTATTTTAATACACTCGTATGTAAAATGTCATGATCTTCGCTTGTAAGCTGTGGACTTGTATAGAAAGACAGAAGAACAGAAGGACAAATTTTCACTTTGATAAATAGTAGATAAGCCAAATCCTTTTCTAATTCCGTACCTGACCTGTAGAGGGTAAATGCTATGCAAAAATAGTGTTTTTTAATTAATTAAAAATTAACAGTAATTAATTTTGATTTAGTAGAGAAGATAGAAAAGAAAAAATAGTAGATAAGCTAAATCCTATTGTAATTCCATACCTGACCTGTAGAGGGTGAATGCTATGCAAAAATTGTGGTTTTCATTAATTAAAATTAACAGTAATTAATTTAGATTAAAAAAATATTTACTTGCATCAGCCGTATTTTAATACGCTCGTATGTAAAATTTCACAATCGTGGCTTGTAAACTGTGGATTTGTATAGAAAGACAGGACACATTTTTGCTGTTATATAGTGTATATATATATATATATATATATATATATATAACAAATCCATAAGAGTCCGGCTCTCCCTATAAAAATTTCTAGGCCGGATGCCAGCACATAAATAAATAATCATACTTCACCAGATGATGCGACACTCATGCCATTGATCCTGTGATTATTGTGAGCCAGGAGTGCCGCATCGTCTGGTGAAATATATTTTTTTTAAATAATTTTCTAATAATTTTTCTGTATATTTAGCATCCGTCTTTGCTTCGTTATGCGCTCTCCAGGTCAGCTTCAGATCAGCTTTATGTAATACTCTAGTAAGCCTTGCAATACCTGTTGAATATGATTACCATTATCATGCAGTGTTTAGCTTGGCCTTGGTTGATGTTGGGCGCTATTGGTTTACCAGAGACATGCATGTACATATACGTATTATCAATAGTTTGTCCTTGGTACAGATTATTTTTCCACATACTGTAGTGCCCATACAAGTCTAAGAATTTGTTGCCAAACCAAATAAAGTCTCACACAATTTTCTGGAGACATGTAAATAGAATGGTGGGATCCAAATAGGGAGTATTTGTAAACAATGGAATATTCTCAGGAGAACATTCATCTTTATAATATTTACTCTCCATATCCATGAAAAGTTTTTGGATTGCCAAGTCTAAAGGTCTTTACCAATTTTACACAGCAGGGGAATAAAATTGGCCTGGAATAGATCCTTACCATCTTTAGTCAGCTGAATGCCCAAATATTGAATATGGGATAGATGCCAATTGGAAAGGTCGACTGTAAGCCCCAAACCATAGATTTAGGGGAATTCAAACTGAGTGCCACATACTTTAAATATTGATATTAAAGTTTGACAAAGCGCCAAATTTCTGAAATTCCAAGGTTAAATTAGGTAGTGAACATAATGGGCAAGAGATCATTTGTCTGCAAATAGGGCAAATTTGTATTCTGCGTCTCCCAATTGAACACCCCAAATATCTGGGTTACATCTTATTGCCCATGCTAGTGCCTCCATGCACAAAATGAACATGATAGGAGTAGAGATGAGCATGTTCAGTTCCCTGAGAACCGAACCCACTCAAACTTTGGGGATCTGAGGCAGATCCGAGTTGGCTTGGGTTTTACGTCTTGACTCAGATCTGAAAATGAGGCAAAACATCATCATCCCACTGTCGGATTCTCACGGGTTTTGGATTCTATAAAGGTCCCGTGATCTACGCCATTTTTAACTCCAGCTGTGGAGAGTGAAGAGGGAGGGAGCTGGGACCTGTGCTGTGCTGTTGTTGTTGCACGTGGACGCTGTGCATAGGGGCTAGCTACTGTTGTCCATATAGGTGCTGGCTTTTGTCCTGTCCATATGGGCTGGCTGGCTGTAGTGCTGTGTTGTCCAGGGGTTGCTCTGTCCTTCAGGGGTGATC
The DNA here is from genome assembly GCA_031769625.1 of Taudactylus pleione. NCBI lineage: Eukaryota > Metazoa > Chordata > Amphibia > Anura > Myobatrachidae > Taudactylus > Taudactylus pleione. The sequence goes on from JAUIMM010000391.1 coordinate 11,053,691, forward strand.
TTCACCAACCCCCAGTGTGAAAAAAAAAATTGTGTTAGTGTTAGCCACACTTGTCATCAGCGCAGGGGTGCTGTGCTGCTGTCTGTTAAGGGGCTGCTGCCTCTTTCAGGGGTTCACCCCAGTGTTAAAAAAATAAATAAAAAGATAACCAATTTTTTTGTGTGCGTGTTAGCCACACCTATCATTGGCTTAGCTGCGCAGGGGTGCTGTGCTGCTCCTGTCTGTCAAGGGGTTGCTGGCCAAAAAATAAATAAACAAACAATTTTTTTTGTGTGCGTGTTAGCCACACCTGTTATTTGCATAGCTGCGCAGCATGCTGTGCTGCTGTCTGTCAAGGGGCTGCTGACCAAAAAATAAATAAACAATTTTTTTGTGTGCATGTTAGCCACACCTGTCATTGGTGTAAGTGCGCAGGGGTGCTGTGCTGCTCTTGTCTGTCAAGGGGCTGCTAGCCAAAAAATAAACTATATTTTTTTGTGTGCATGTTAGCCACACCTGTCATCGGTGTAAGTGTGCAGGGGTGCTGTGCTGCTCTTGTCTGTCAAGGGGCTGCTGGCCAAAAAATAAATAAACAATTTTTTGTGTGTGCGTATAAAAACTATTTTTTTGCATGTGCATGTTAGTTACATTTATCAGCAACATAGGTGCGCAGGGGTGCTGTGCTGCCTGTGTCATTTATCAAGAGGCTGCTGCCTCTTTTGGGTGCTATCCCTCCCAAGTGCTTCCTAAAAAATAATGAATTAATGAATGAATCAATCAATGTGTTTTTTTTCTGTGTGTGTGTGCGTTAGCCATGTCATCACAACGCTCTGCTGAGATTTGCAAAAATATTTTCAAAGGTGAAAATAGAGGATATGGTTTAAAAAATGGAACAAAGCAGCTAAAACTGCATTCTCTAAATATAGTGTCCCTACTCCCTACCCATGGCCCCTCTACCTGAATTTCAGTGAGTCAGAAGGGCAACTCCATGCAACCGTATTAGAGTGTAGCTGCTCCTCCTGTAGCCCAGGTCAGAAGATGTGTAGGAGGTGTGGTGATGATATGGTCTAAAATGGAGCTCACATCCACTAAAGTAGACAATGAATGTCCAATCTAACTGGGAGCGGATCTGTAATTTATACATAACACAGGATGGGGATGATATAGGCTTGGGTGATGGTATAATCTGAGGTGATGGATACATCATCTTCTTCACACAATCTTAATTGGTAGCCACTGGATTCCACCATTACAGGTGCCTCTGTAATTTTTGCACATAATTGACGGTAAAGGTCTTTCTCATAGACTTTGTAGTTCATTTTGATGGACATCATCTTTTCCACATTTTGGGGAAGTAGTCTCAGGCCAATCACTGACAAGGTTCTCGGCTGTGCTGAAAACTCTTTCTGAGTGAGTACACACTGGAAAGTGGGTGGGCAGCTAAGGTAAAGCAAAGAATGTTAATGTTCTTCATGTTGCCCATAGCAAATGGCAACATGAACACTTTTAATTTTTAGTTAGAAACTTAATATATCCCCAAATTGCCTCTTTTTCCTGCCAGTAGTTATTTACATGTATCTCTTTCTCTTCAGATCTGTGTCCGTTGGGAAGAAAAAAGAATGTCTTCATCCCTTCTGGGATGAAAAGATACTCCCAGCAAGCAAGCATGACTCTCAAGAATTCCCAAAAAGACTTGAACCTTGAATCTGAAATGTTTCATTTAATGCTCTGTTCCGCTTGTTCACATATCTGATCTGGTTAAGTGGACAGTGGGAACAATGGCAGTTTGAAAGCCACTAACTAAAGGTGCATACACACAGTACAATCTGTACTACCAAAAACTTTAAAGATATCTTTCAGTGAGTCATCCTGCCACATCTCTGAACAGGGAAAATTGATGATATCATACAAGTTGGCCTGCATGCATGGACGATGAAAGATATCTTTATCTTCCATGCAGGAACGCACATCTTTGGTCGATCGTTCACTGCCTAAAAATTAACAATATGAACGATATATCGTTCAGCGATATCATTATTGTTCATATCGTTCAGGAAAATCATCTCATGTGTATGAAGCATTACTCTGTTTTTTTTAATGTGCCTGTACAGGTTGGGAAATGCCTTTACAGAAGGTTTGCAAAGGATTATTTAAGTCAATTGTTTTTGGAAGCACTTTTCCTGGTCCCCTTCTGGGATGAAAATCCACTCCTAGCCACATAAGCAGGTGCAGGATTCTCAAGAAAGACACAACATAAGGTCTGAAATCAGGGGTAGCCAACCTCGGTCCTCGAGAGCTCACATTTTCCAGAAGACCTAGCTGGTGCACAGGTGTATTCATTACTCACCAACATATTTATAAAGATCCACAGGTGGAGTTAATTATTACACTTGTGATTCTGTGAGGAGACATGGAAAACATGCACTGTTGGTAGCTCTCGAGGACCAGGGTTGACTACCCCTGCCTTAAATCACAGATCGTACGCTTGAGGCCATTAACTAACTATATTTTTTTTAATGTCACTGTACAGGTTGGGAAATGCTTTTTCATGTGTAAGCACTACTAGAAGTCTTCCTGGTATCCTTCTGGGATGAGAAAATCAACTCCCAACATCAGCAGCCATGCTCAAGGAATCTTCTGTGGCAAGGACTGATGTGAACTCCCTCAGGCCTCTCTTGAATAGTAAAAGTGTTTCCTGATGTGCCATGTTTGAATTTGAACTGCCATGTGTTTGTGCCACCACCTGCTGCAGCTTAGCTTAGTCAGCCAGCTAGCTTGTTGGCAATTTTGGGCCTAAACTGGATGAAAATAATAAAGTGAGCTGTGAGGTGGTCAAAATTTACTGGAAACGAGTGGAAATAAATGTTATTGAGGTTAATAATGCTGTAGGAACAAAAAAGGCCAATTTTATGCAATTTTAGCTGTTTTTATGATTTTTTAAGAAAAAATCCAGATCCAAAACCAAAACCGAAAAACAAAACAATTTCTCTTTGACTGCGCATTCTGACTCACATTTTCTCTCAGTTTGCTAATACTTCCTTCCGAGGAGTCTTGAGTTGTTTCTTGAAAACCTGGCATTTCAGGAAAAGTAATATCATTACCTCGGTTATATCCCACTACCTTAATAGATGCTTCCTTGAAGTCCAGAAAAGAGCTTCAAGGCATTTGCAACTGTAGGAGATGTAACTGTGTTCTTGGACCCTCTCCTCTGGATTATCACAATCAGGGCTGACAGGCTGCCAAGATTGCGGTCCTTACTGCTCTGGGTGCTCTGGCATGGCATCTCCAGCGGGGGTGCAGGGACCTGGAGAGCAGCGCTGGGTACTGTGAGCCTCCGCAGACTAAGGGCTTCCATCTGGAGGAAGGTGAGAGAGGTTGAGTCTGACAGTGCTTCTGCACACTGATCACTGGGCGTAGCCATCTTGGATTTGGGTCACATGTTGATTTGGGCCATTCAAGTACAGCCTGGGCTAGGGAGGCTAGCAGCCAATCCTGCACTACCTGAGGGTACTAAAGGGCTGTCAAGAGGCTCCTTAGTTAACAGTGCAACGTCTATCACAGCGTATGCTGCGAGCTAGTTTTATGTGCTCCCTTGCTCCTTAAAAGTGCCATTGCTCCAGTGTGTTCCTGCAGATTCACCTCTCAGCCTTGGTGCGGTTCTGCTCCTGTTACTACCTGTCTCCTGAAACCGGCTACCCGTTGTTTACCCAACCTACCCCGGTTCTCCGAGTGCCACCAGTGTCTCCCAGCCTTTCTCACCCCTTTGTGTAAACCATTCCTTCATGAGTCATACCCCCCTAAGGCCGGCTGCTTTCAAGTACCAGCAAACGAACCCTCACTTGCCATCTGACTCCACTCTGGGTCCAGGTGCACACCAAGCCGTGACAGTTTGCACTGACCAAATGGATTCAGCTAGTGAACAGGATTTGAGGGCCGACTTGCTCCAGGGTTTGCCAGTCACCTAGAGGGTTTTGAGGTGCCACAGCGACAAATGGCTCAGTTCCTGCAGGAAATGTCTCTTCATCAGGACACGTTACAAGCCTCCCTGGTTACTGTTAATATGCCTGCCACCACAAGAAAGCCAGCAGCTCCAGTCATTCTTGTTCCATCTGCACCATCCCATCTGCACCTTCCGACTCCCAATAAATTTGCCGGGAACCCCAAATTGTGCCGAGGGTTTCTTAATCAGTATGACATCCACTTCACATTATAGCCTGCAAACTTTCCATCTCCTAAATCCAAAGTGGCACATATTGTGTCTCTGCTGTCCGGTTCTGCCCTATATTGGGTTACGCCCCTCTGGGAGAGGTCAGACCCCTAATTAGAAAACTACTCCGAATTTCTCACGTCCTTCCGAAGGATCTTCGACGAGCCCGGGAGAACAACCTCAGCTGCAGCTGAGATCCTGCGACTTTGCCAGGGGAATCGACTGGTCCAATTTCAAATGCTGGCCTCGGAGCTAAAGTGGAATGAGGAGGCCCTGATTTCTGCCTTCTGGAGTGGGCTGTCAGATCATTTAAAGGATGACCTCACCACTCGAGATCTGCTGGCTACCCTCAACGAGCTTAGCTCTCTCTGTAATAAAGTGGACCTACATACTGAGAACGGCAGAGTGAGAAAAATAGGGGAGATCGCTTTAGGTTCCGGCCGACCATTACTCCGACCACCCCTCTATCTGAACCTGTGGGAGAAGAACCCATGCAGATTAATCGGGCTCTCCTCATGGTAGAGGAGCAGCAAAGGCGCCGATGGGAGAACCTGTGCATGTACTGCGGGGAGACCGGTCATCTGGTCGCTGCCTGTCCACTTCGTCAGGGAAACTCCCGATCCTAACCTGTGCCAGAGACACCAGGTTGGGAGTGATGTCCTCGTCTCCTTCAAAAACTGAATCTACCTTGACCATTACTTTAGAGATTTCCCATAGTTCTAAAGTTGTTCTTTCTCTCCTTGATTCAGGGGCAACAGAAAAATGTAATCACCGCCGAACTTGTCCAGAGATTTCGGATTCCCGTCTCCTCTCTCGACCATACCATCACCCCTGCAGTGGATGGCACCCAGATTATCAACGGACTCATCTCTCTACGTACTCTACCTGTGCCAGTTCATGTCGGGGCTCTTCACACAGAAACTATCCAATTCTTGGTGATTCCCAAAGCCTCCCATGAAGTCATCCTTGGATATCCCTGGTTATGCAAGCATTCTCCCAATATTGACCGGGGTACCATGCAAATCTTGTCATGGGGAGAAACTTGTCGAGCATCCTGCCTTCCTCAAATCAAGCCTGTCAAACCACTACTCCAATTCCCTGCCAGTACCGCTCTTTCTCTGACGTCTTCTGCAAAACCAGTGCCGATATTCTGCCTCCGCATCGGGAGTGGGATTGTCCCATTGAGTTGATCCCTGGCAAAACTCCTCCACGTGGTCGTACTTACCCACACTCCCTGCCCGTGACCAAGGCCATGTAAGCGTACATCCAGGAGAACCTGCAAAAAGGGTTCATTCGACCATCCTCCTCACCGGCAGGGGCGGGATTCTTTTTTGTATCAAAGAAGGATGGAGATCTGCACCCTTGCATCAATTATAGGAGCTTAAATGACATAACTGTCAAAAACCGCTACCCGATACCCCTCATTACCGAACTTTTCGATTGACTAAAAGGTGCTACTATTTTTACCAAACTGGATATAAGAGGGGCCTATAATCTCATTAGGATACAAGCCAGAGATGAGTGGAAAACAGCATTCAATACCCGGGACGGTCATTTTGAATATCTTGTAATGCTATTTGGCCTCTGTAACGCTGCTGTTTTTCAGAACTTCGTGAATGAAATCTTCCGGGACTTACTATATATTTCTGTAGTGATTTACCTAGACCAGTGGTTCTCAAACTCGGTCCTCAGGACCCCACACAGGTCACGTTTTGCAGGTCACCCAGCAGGTGCACAGGTGTAATCATTACTCACTGACACATTTTAAAAGGTCCACAGGTGGAGCTAATTATTTCACTTGATTCAGTGTGGAGACATGGAAAACATGCACCGTTTGGGGTCCTGAGGACCGAGTTTGAGAACCTGTGACCTAGACGATATTCTGATATTCTCCTCCAATATTGACAAACATAGGTCCCAAGTCAAGAAGTGCTAACTCGTTTACGGAAGAACCACCTGTACTGTAAAGCTGAAAAATTGGTGTTCGAAGCTTCCTCGGTTCTCTTTCTAGGTTACATCGTCTCAGGTTCCAGTCTTGAAATGGATCCCCAGAAAGTACAGCCACTCTTGGACTGGTCTCGTCCGAATTCTTTGAAGGCGGTGCAAAGATTTCTAGGCTTCGCTAACTATTATCAAAGATTCATCAAAGGATTCTCCACCCTCATGGCACCCATTTCCGCTCTGACTCACAAGGGGGCAAACCCATCTCAGTGGCCTCCCGAGGCCGAAACCGCCTTTCAACTTTTAAAACAAGCCTTCATTTCTGCTCCTGTACTGAGACAACCTAACATTAATTACCCATTTTTTCTAGAAGTGGATACCTCTTCCGAAGCACTAGGAGCAGTACTAACCCTGAAACTTGAGGATAAAATTTTCCCTAGCGGAAAGGAATTATCCCATTGGAGAGCAGGAATTTTTGGCTGTGAAGTTAGCTTTTGAAGAGTGGCGTTATCTTCTCGAAGGTGCTACATTTCCCATCACCGTTTATACGGATCATCGGAACCTCCTATATCTAAAGAATATCCAGTGCCTCAGTTCTCGTCTGGCCCAGTGGGCAATATTCTTCTCCCCTTTCAATTTTATTTTGACATTTCGCCCAGGTTCACTGAATCAAAAAGCAGATGTTCTCTCTCGCTCTCTCTTCCCTGATGCTCTCTTCCGAAGGTCATAAGGAGATTCCAGTTCTGGACTCCAGAGTATTTGCTGTCACTCGCATTCAACCCCCTCCTGGGAGAACCTTTGTGACCTCAGATATGTGCAAACAGCTTTTGAAGTGGGCTCTTACTTCTCATTTCGCCGGACACCCGGGCATACACAAGACTTTGGAATTCCTGCAATGTTTATATTGGTGGCCTGCTATGAAATCTGAAATTAAAGATTTTCCTCCTGTCCACAGTGCGCTCAGCATAAAACATCTGGACAAGCTCCTGCCGGCACATTGCTACCCCTGTCGATACCAACCAGTCCTTGGACACACCTATCCATGGACTTTGTAACAGACCTACCCATTTCCAACGGGTTTACCACCATCTGGGTTGTGGTGGATCATTTCTCCAAAATGGTTCATTATGTTCCCTTCAAGAAATTGCCATCTGCTCCAGAGTTGGCCCAGCTGTATGTCGACAATATCTTCTGTCTCCATGGACTCCCAATTGAAATTGTCTCCGATAGAGGGGTGCAGTTTGTAGCAAGATTTTGGAGAGCTCTGTGTTCTGTCTTCCAAATTAAACTAAAATTTTCAACAGCTTATCACCCTCAGTCTAATGGATCTACAGAGAGGGTCAATCAGGACCTCGAGACCTTTCTACGAATCCACATGTCTTCATCACAAGACAAATGGGCAGACACTCTGCCCTGGGCTGAATTTGCCCATAACAGCTCTTATCAGTCTTCTATGGGGCAAACCCCATTTTTTGTAGTTTTTGGTCTGCATCCCAGAGAACCAGAGTTTCAAGAATTGCCAGTCTTCGATGTACCAGCGGTAACCTCCACACTACAGAAATTCTCTCAGATTTGGACGGTTCATTCCGCCTTACAAAAAGCCTCTGTTCGATATAAATTAGCAGCTGACAAGAAAAGGAGATCGGTGCCCAACCTAAAAACGTGTGATTTAGTGTGGCTGTCTACTCGTAATCTTTGCCTTAAAGTCCCATCCATGAAGTTTGCTCCCCACTTCATCGGTCCATTTCCCATCACTCAAGTGATCAATCCAGTGGACTACAAATTGAAACTCCCGTCCTATCTCAAAATACCAAACCCTGCAATATCTCTCTGCTGAAACCTCTCATCCTGAATCGCTTTCGCAAAGTCCTGCCATGCTCTCCCAAAGTCCTAACTGAGAGGGGTGTAGAGTTTGAGGTCAAACAAATCCTGGACTCTCATTTTCATTATGGTCAGCTTCAATATCTGCTGGATTGGAATGGTTATGGTCCTGAAGAGCATTGCTGGGTGAAAGCTGAGGATTTCCATGCTCCTCGCTTGGTGCTTAAGTTTCATTCTGAAAATCCTGGTAAACCCAAGAAGTGTCCAGAGGCCACCCCTAAAGGAGGGGGTACTGTCATGATCAGGGCTGACAGGCTTCCGAGATCATAGTCCGTACCGCTCTGGGCGCCCTGGCATGGCGTCTCCTGTGGGGGGTCAGGGACCTGGAGAGCAGCGCTGGGTACTGTGAGCCTCTGCAGACTAAGGGCTTCCATCTGGAGGAAGATGAGAGAGGTTGAGTCTGACAGTGCTTCTGCACACTGACCACTGGGCGTGGCCATCTTGGATTTGGGTCACATGTTGATTTGGGCCAATCAGGTACAGCCTAGGCTAGGGAGGCTAGCAGCCAATCCTGCACTACCTGAGGGTATTAAAGGGCTGTCAAGAAGCTCCTTAGTTGCCAGTGCAACATCTATCACAGCGTATGCTGTGAGCTAGTTCTCTGTGCTCCCTTGCTCCTTAAAAGTGCCATTGCTCCAGTGTGTTCCTGCAGATTCACCTCTCAGCCTTGGTGCGGTTCTGCTCCTGTTATTACCTGTCTCCTGACACCTGCTACCCGTTGTTTACCAAGCCAACCCTGGTTCTCCGAGTGCCGCCAGTGTCTCCCAGCCTGTCTCACCCCTTTGTGCAAACCATTCCTTCATGAGTCATACCCCCCAAAAGGCCAGCTGCTTTCAAGTACCAGCAAACAAACCATCACTCGCCATCCGACTCCACTCCGGGTCCAGTTGCACGCCAAGCTGTGACATGGATCCTTCAATGAATTGGTTAATGAGTGTTTCCTCAAGATTTTGGACTTCATCTGTATCAATGGATTGTATTCATCGGAGACCTTCCTGAAGACTCAAAGCAAAGCTACGGAGAGATTCCCCAGGCTGCTGTTTTCTAGCTTAGAATTTAATTTTGAGTTCCGACACAGTTTGAATATCAAAGGTGTCAGCTAACCTCTGAAGAATCTGACTGATGTTCAGTCTTTCCTCTCTTGGCCAAGAGATAACCTCCCGAAGGCCAGAGCCCTTTAGCTGCCCAATCAGTATTTCTACTTGCTGGCATACTGTCAACGGATACAATTGAAACATGCTCTTCATTTAGTGTTTAAACTCTCTCAAGGAATTACCATCAGACTCTAGACCTTGGTCATCTCCTGTATAAGTGGGGATCCATGGGGCCCCAAAATAATGTCATGTTATGGGGTTTAGTAGTGACATGACCAGGCTTTGGTAGCTTGAATATCCTGCTGAACGCTGCTCCTGCAACATCTTTGTTTATTTTGGATCTTGTATCCTGTTCCAGTGATGCCAAATGTAACACCCAGCAAAGAAAGTGTGATAATGGAAGGCCTACCCGAAACTGTCCCGCCTAGTACTTGTAGGATTTACACTCTCGCTGACACAATTAGAGAAAGGATCGTATTGACTAAAGTTTTATTTATAGAATTTGTAATAATATTTGGCAGAAAAGCATTTCCTACCATCAATAAGTATAACAATTTTGCATACAGTAGCACTTATAACAACAACAGTATTTGGTTACACGAATAATATTAGTAATATTAATTCACAAGCTTTGTTTTGGAACTTTTTTTAATCTGGGAGGCTTCTTTCTTGAGCTGCACAATGTAAGCAAATGAATCCAACACATATGACAATAAGAAACCAAGTATTAAGTATTAATTTAAGACTTCCAGTCACTTAAAACCTGGCCAGGTATCTCACTTCGTTGGTGCACATTAACTGTATAGACAATTCTACTCTCTTATTTTAACTGTGAGGTAATGGCTGCATCAGTCCCGGGTTATACTGACGTTCCATGTGGTTTATGTAAGCTATGCTGGTTCTTGTATGATGCAAGCCCGGGCTTGTGTTGAAACTGAAGGTGATTTACTCTGTTTATATATATATATATATATATATATATATATATATATATATATGCTGTATATAGCTAAAGTAGAACAGCAGGAAGGTATTTTTATTTTGTTTTGACTGCATAAATCTCTTTCTTTCCTCAGTTACACTTCTCAAAGTACAATACAGTCTTGCAAAAATAGAAGCAGCCAACAGGGGTTGGGCAATCCTTTGGAAAAACCTTCACTGCTGTCTTGGAATAGGGAGAGACTGGGGGGGTCTGGTAGTGAACCCAGACTGCAGGTATATGCTCTTTTCCCTGGGGTGGGCGATCCTGTTAGCGTGGCCAATCACTATGGCTGTAGAGAAGCAAAGCTGTGCTAAGCAATCAGAGTTCAGGCTGCAGGATCAGAATCTTCCAGCAGCCACGGACAGGGAGATAGAGAGATGACTGGAGGTGGAGCTGCAGGTCAAGAGGGGCTGGCCAGCTTGATGGGGGTCACATCTCATGCAACCACACCAGGAAAGTGTATAAACCTGAGCATTTTATCCTAAAATTTTCTCTCATTTATTGCTTAACTTAATCATTAGAGAGAGGGAGGACATCTGGATTATTTTTAAAACATGTTTTATGTATTTTAAAAATTGTGCAGGAATATGATAAAGGAGATGTACAGTATATAATCAGGTAAATAATGCAACTCAAGTGCTGTGCTGGAGCAGAAATGGAATGAGTGTAAATAAAATTCCAGTTTGCGAATGAGAGATGGCAAAGAATGAGCTACATAACTAACCTATGCACCGCCTAATGCCATACCTCCCAACTTTTTCCCCCGGGGGGAGTGGCCTGATCGTATAGGGGCCATGTCCTTGTGACATGCCCCCATTGACATCACTAAGGGGTGTGCCCAGCATCTCCAAGATGCTGGGCTGCCCCCGGGCTTCCCCCCGTGCTGTGAATAGATGATGTGAACAGCATCTATTCTCACTCTGCATACCCACTGCTCTGCATAGCAGAGCAGCGGTGTATGGTTCTCCCAACTTCCCCCCCAACCACAGGACACTGTGGCCCACAGTCAGGACAGTGGGACAGTCCCAGAAAAACTGACTGTCCCGCTGAATGTGGGACAGTTGGGAGGTGTGCCTAGTGCCGCATATGGCAATGGGGGCTCACAACTTGAAGTTGTAGAACATATACCAATTAAAGCATATGATGATAATTGTATTAGAAAAGCCGGAAATCTATAATAATTGTATTAGAAAAGCCGGAAATCTATAATAATTGTATTAGAAAAGCCGGAAATCTATAGTAATTGTATTAGAAAAGCCGGAAATCTATAGTAATTGTATTAGAAAAGCCGGAAATCTATAATAATTGTATTAGAAAAGCCGGAAATCTATAATAATTGTATTAGAAAAGCTGGAAATCTATAGTAATTGTATTAGAAAAGCTGGAAATCATAGTAAATGTATTAGAAAAGCCGGAAATCATAGTAATTGTATTAGAAAAGCTGGAAATCATAGTAAATGTATTAGAAAAGCCGGAAATCATAGTAATTGTATTAGAAAAGCCGGAAATCATAGTAAATGTATTAGAAAAGCCGGAAATCATAGTAATTGTATTAGAAAAGCCAGAAATCTATAGTAAATGTATTAGAAAAGCTGGAAATCCTAGTAATTGTATTAAAAAAGCCGGAAAACTATAGTAATTGTATTAGAAAAGCCAGAAATCATAATAAATGTATTAGAAAAGCCGGAAATCTATAGTAAATGTATTAGAAAAGCCGGAAATCTATAATAATTGAATTAGAAAAGCCGCAAATCATAGTAAATGTATTAGAAAAGCCAGAAATCTAAAGTAATTGTATTAGAAAAGCCGGAAATCATAGTAATTGTATTAGAAAAGCCGGAAATCATAGTAAATGTATTAGAAAAGCCGGAAATCATAGTAAATGTATTAGAAAAGCCGGAAATCTATAGTAATTGTATTAGAAAAGCCAGAAAACATAGTAATTGTATTAGAAAAGCCGGGAATCTATAGTAATTGTATTAGAAAAGCCGGAAATCTATAATAATTGTATTAGAAAAGCCAGAAATCTATAGTAATTGTATTAGAAAAGCCGGAAATCTATAATAATTGTATTAGAAAAGCCGGAAATCTATAATAATTGTATTAGAAAAGCCGGAAATCTATAGTAATTGTATTAGAAAAGCCGGAAATCTATAGTAATTGTATTAGAAAAGCCGGAAATCTATAATAATTGTATTAGAAAAGCCGGAAATCTATAATAATTGTATTAGAAAAGCTGGAAATCTATAGTAATTGTATTAGAAAAGCTGGAAATCATAGTAAATGTATTAGAAAAGCCGGAAATCATAGTAATTGTATTAGAAAAGCTGGAAATCATAGTAAATGTATTAGAAAAGCCGGAAATCATAGTAATTGTATTAGAAAAGCCGGAAATCATAGTAAATGTATTAGAAAAGCCGGAAATCATAGTAATTGTATTAGAAAAGCCAGAAATCTATAGTAAATGTATTAGAAAAGCTGGAAATCCTAGTAATTGTATTAAAAAAGCCGGAAAACTATAGTAATTGTATTAGAAAAGCCAGAAATCATAATAAATGTATTAGAAAAGCCGGAAATCTATAGTAAATGTATTAGAAAAGCCGGAAATCTATAATAATTGAATTAGAAAAGCCGCAAATCATAGTAAATGTATTAGAAAAGCCAGAAATCTAAAGTAATTGTATTAGAAAAGCCGGAAATCATAGTAATTGTATTAGAAAAGCCGGAAATCATAGTAAATGTATTAGAAAAGCCGGAAATCATAGTAATTGTATTAGAAAAGCAGGAAATCTATAGTAATTGTATTAGAAAAGCCGGAAATCTATAGTAATTGTATTAGAAAAGCTGGAAATCATAGTAATTGTATTAGAAAATCCGGAAATCTATAGTAATTGTATTAGAAAAGCCGGAAATCTATAATAATTGTATTAGAAAAGCCGGAAATCTATAGTAATTGTATTAGAAAAGCCGGAAATCTATAATAATTGTATTAGAAAAGCCGGAAATCTATAATAATTGTATTAGAAAAGCCGGAAATCTCTAGTAATTGTATTAGAAAAGCCGGAAATCTATAGTAATTGTATTAGAAAAGCAAGAAATCTATAATAATTGTATTAGAAAAGTCGGAAATCTATAATAATTGTATTAGAAAAGCCAGAAATCTATAGTAATTGTATTAGAAAAGCTGGAAATCATAGTAAATGTATTAGAAAAGCCGGAAATCATAGTAATTGTATTAGAAAAGCCGGAAACATAGTAAATGTATTAGAAAAGCCGGAAATCATAGTAATTGTATTAGAAAAGCAGGAAATCATAGTAAATGTATTAGAAAAGCCGGAAATCATAGTAATTGTATTAGAAAAGCCGGAAATCATAGTAAATGTATTAGAAAAGCCGGAAATCATAGTAATTGTATTAGAAAAGCCGGAAATCTATAGTAATTGTATTAGAAAAGCCGGAAATCATAGTAATTGTATTAGAAAAGCCAGAAATCTATAGTAAATGTATTAGAAAAGCTGGAAATCATAGTAATTGTATTAGAAAAGCCGGAAAACTATAGTAATTGTATTAGAAAAGCCAGAAATCATAATAAATGTATTAGAAAAGCCGGAAATCTATAGTAAATGTATTAGAAGAGCCGGAAATCTATATTAATTGTATTAGAAAAGCCGGAAATCTATAATAATTGTATTAGAAAAGCCGGAAATCATAGTAAATGTATTAGAAAAGCCAGAAATCTATAGTAATTGTATTAGAAAAGCCGGAAATCATAGTAAATGTATTAGAAAAGCCAGAAATCTATAGTAAATGTATTAGAAAAGCCGGAAATCATACATGGTTACATTTTCGCATGTGCAAGCTTTTTGCACCCTTTACTCGAATGTGCCTGAAAATTGGGAAATTTGCCTGTACCCCCCCAAAAGGTAACTAACATTGGGTAATAGTTTAGTTTTTAAAGTGTGTCAAATGGCTGTTATTTATTCATTTTTCTTTAGCAGTGGAAAAATTATGGAATGCAAGTTTTTTGGGCAAAATAAATGCTGCAGTTAAATTAAGGGTACATAAAACTGGGTGCTAGTATATTTTTGTGTCATGCTGCAGCCATCTGCAATCCCAAAAAAACACTTTTCCCATCCATACAGCCCCCCAAATACCTACCACACTACTTAAAACCCATTTTCTAACACTTTTTAAATTTTGACCCCCAAAATGACATGTCATTATTATGGAAATTAAGTTAATAAAAAAATTATTTTGGCTTAATTAGTCATTAGGGAGGGTCCAAAGGGTTCTGAACAAAGCCCCCACATTTTTTGCACAAAATAGGGGGTTTGCATATTTTTATTACCTGCCCTGAGATGGTGAAAACTATTTTCCGCTTTTAGCTGCACAAAATTTGCTTGTGCGAAAAGCCGTGGCTAATAGGATAGCACGATACGCATTTTTGGTGAAAAGTTTGCACAAGTGTAAACTTTTCGCCAAACCGCAGCTTTTCACAGCTAATTGGACATGGCCCTTAATATGATTTCCGGCTTTTTCAATACATTTAATATGGTTTCCGGCTTTTTCAATGCATTTAATAATATTTCCGGCTTTTTCAATACATTTCTATGGTTTCCGCCTTTTTCAATGCATTTAATAATATTTCCGGCTTTTTCAATACATTTACTATGGTTTCCGGCTTTTTTAATGCATTTAAGAAGATTTCCGGCTTTTTCAATACATTTACTATGGTTCCCGGCTTTTTCAATGCATTTAATAAGATTTCCGGCTTTTTCAATACATTTACTATGGTTCCCGGCTTTTTCAATGCATTTAATAAGATTTCCGGCTTTTTCAATACATTTACTATGGTTTCCGGCTTTTTCAATGCATTTAATAATATTTCCGGCTTTTTCAATACATTTCTATGGTTTCCACCTTTTTCAATGCATTTAATAATATTTCCGGCTTTTTCAATACATTTACTATGGTTTCCGGCTTTTTCAATGCATTTACGAAGATTTCCGGCTTTTTCAATACATTTACTATGGTTCCCGGCTTTTTCAATGCATTTAATAAGATTTCCGGCTTTTACCCACACTCGTACAGCTGCAACATATCAGCTAACCTCATAGTTATAATCGACAGAGACTATGGGCCTAATTCAGACCCGCTCGCGAGCGGACGCTCGCAAGCAGGTCGATGGTGCCCTAATGCCCATGCGCACGATGGAGGGAGCTCCGTCATGCGCATGCGCGAGACCCGGCGAGCGACGGAGAATCCGTCGCTCGGGATCTCGCACCAAAGGGGGCGTGCTATCAATGGTGAGAGACAGCACGCCCCCTCTGGAGGGCGTGCCGGGGCATGGCTGCCAGGCGGAGGCGTTCCCATGGGAACGCCTACCGTCTGAGTCCGGCCCCACTGACATCAGTAGTGATGTCAGTGGGAGTGATTTTGGCTCTGATAGAGCCAAAATCACTCCTGGGCTTGCGGCAGAGAGACCCTACCGCAGGGTCTCCGTCGCAAGCCCGATGGTCGCGATGGTCTTGACCATCGCGACCATCATCATGCACACTCGCATAAGCTGTGGGTGGTAACCCACAGCTATGCGAGCGTCCATAAGGCCGCTCCAAAAATAGGTAGGAGGGCCCTGATTCAGAGCGAGCGCTCTGGTCAGAGCGTCCGGCTCTGAATCAGGCCCTATGTTCTCAGCTGGGCAGGGAGTGGAGTAATCAGCTACAGGAGAAGTTTGTAACAGAATACAAGCACCATCCTGCACCACAATTGTGCTACTCCACTGTCAGCTTTTACCTACACCCTAGCCATACATGAGAGAGACTTAACAGTCCTCCTGCTGGCAGTTTTAATAGACTCCGTAGTTAACCTTTGGTGAAGCATGATACTTCTGCACAGCACTGCATCAGTGAGCACCCGAGTACCTGTAGCTTCCATTAAAAAGACTAAATAATAGGAGCGTTCACTTAATTAAACAAGGAACTAAACACAGCTACAGTCCCCTGACTCTATTAGGGGAATTCAATATGGAGCGAAAACTCTGTTTTTGCTTTAATATCGCACCTATGACGTCATTATCGTAGGTTTTAGTTTTACACTGTATTCAATTTCAAAGAGTTTTCGCAGGTTCGAAAAGTCTTTGAAAAAAACGGGGACAACTTTTCACCACTGAATAGGTGGCGAAAAAAAGTGCAGAATTGGGGTTTAGGGGTGAAGCTTAAAAAAAATAGCCTGGACCCCTGGGAATGACATTTTAAAAAGAACTATGTCAAAACATTTAAAAAAAAAAAATAGGGACACCCCAAAAAATGAATTTAAAAATTGGGGTGACAAAAAAAATTGGTAAAAAGTGTTTAAAAATAGGGAAATAGGTTCAGGGCTATTCTGCAAGTATGCGGCAGGTGTATTCTAGAATAGGCTATTAGCGGCAGGTGCATAGTTGCAGAATTTTTAAAAACTTACTTTAGGGACATAAAAATATGCTAATACCCATTTTCATGTACCCCAAATTTGATGGGACCACTTAAAAAAATGAAATAAATAACCTAAGTGCTCTTCTGCAACACTTCTTCAATGTCGGGAAAAAAACACCTGCTGCGGCTATTTAAATCCCCGACTTTCATTTGCAGGCTAAAACGGGGGTACCCATAGTGATCCCCAATGTTTTTACAACTTTAGGGGGGTCCTACAATTTTTTCCAGGAAAATTTCGTAGTTTATCGCAAATCCCACTTCGCCAGGTCCCGTTTTCGTAGATTTTATATTGAATACGGGGATAAAGCGTGCTCGTGCCCGATACTTTATCCCTGAAAAATCTCCGATGTGGAGCGAAAAGTCCAGCATGGACTTTTTGCTCCCATATTGAATACCCCTCTTTGTCTTGCACCACAGACAATTGTCTAGTTCATCGGTTACCCTCCAACCAGAGTTGGACTGGCCCGCAGGGGTACAGGGGAATCCCCCGGTGGGCCCCACTGCCTGTGAGCCCATCCCCTCCTCTAGAGATCAGGTTCAAGACTGTGCACCTGAACTAAACATTATACATATGTTACATTATACTGCACAGGACTATGATGTATTTTCTATAATGCATTGCTGTTATTAGTCTGGTACGTTATAATGCATGCACTAGCAGTATTCACTATATATAAATTTTTAAGGAGCCCAGTCCATGCACTTTCTAATGGTTAGCCAAGCCTCTGTGGAGGCTGGCCACACCCCTTCTAGATGCTGGCCACACCCCTAAATATGGGCCCGATCACTGCATTCCCCTGGTGGGCCCTTCATGCCCCAGTCCGACGCTGCCTCAAACAGGGACAGTCTCTCCACCTCAGAGAGTTTACAGTGTAGCCAGGAGAGGTTGCTACAATTAACCCTAACTGAGCCTACTCAGATACCAGCTAACTGATTCTGGAGAGACAGGGTTGTATTCAATATAGTGCCCCAATCAGCAATCATCATCATTTTAAACTGTACATTTACTATAAGTAAACTTTACCCGTTTGGAAATGACAGATATTTCTAATATCTGTCAGCGATATTGCATGACATCATTCTGGGAGTGGATTTTTTTACGTTTCTATTCACTTTCATTAAAAAATCGTTCGTCGTTTGTTGTTTACTGCGACAGATATTTCTAATATCTGTCAGCGATAAACGATAATTGACCAACATGTTGGGGAGACAAAAGACCCAATTTGTCGGCCGCCGGAGTGCGCATTTTTATCATTCAGAGCCTATCCATTAGCAGATAAATTTAACAACTGAATGATAGATCGTTCGTCATTCAAATTTATCTGCTAATGGATAGGCCCCTTTACTCGGTAAGGGAACTCCCCAACACTACACTCAGATCAGAACACCCATACAGGGGTGTTACATTGTTTAAATAAGGTGCACCTGAGAGGAGCGCTCCAGATAACAATGTACAATAGATGGTATTCATAATACATAAACAAATGTAAAATAAAAATAATTAAACAGAAATAAAAGCAATAGCAGCCAATAATATCCAAGGTTCTATCACCCATTCAGAACCAAATAGAAAATTATATATTGTAAGAAAATTAGGATAAAATGATGGCGCTCACATCAAAGTTAAACAATAACCATATAAAATAGGTCTCTGTATATATAATGAGCATAAAATCTTTATTTTATAAAAATATAGTGTATACCATATAAAAATCGTTCTCACCTTTAAATAAAAATAGGGAGAAATAATATAATACAATATATATATATATATATATATATATAGTGCTAGAAGAACAATTACCCTTAAATTATAAGGGAAATAGAAAATATACAGAGGTAGAGGACATACATACCCGGGAGGTATGCACTGGGACCCCTCGACCACCAGACCCTGAGGACTTCCAGAAATCGTATCAAGGGGGATAGGAAAATAGGGTCCCAATGCATGAATATCTTTCCCCTTTCCCTGGATATGGTCTTCCTTTATCAGCCACCAGCTCAATCTTACTTCTATGTCTGACATATACTTCATCTTATGTAGCAGTGCTCCTCGCAGTGACAGTGATCATGTACAGTATGTGTGTATGACATTCCCCTCCTCACCACCTTGTGTGCTAGTGCTCATCCCAGTGCCTATGACATTCTTCTCATCACCTGCACAGCAGTGCTCCTCTCAGTGACTGTGGAAGAATGTGCTCATTGATTATCCCTGTGTCTGTGTCTTTCCTCTTCTCACACCTTGTGTAGCTGTGCTTCCCTCAGTGACTGTGGAAGGAGGTGCTCAGTGATCATGATGGTGTGTATGACATTCCTCTCCTCATCACCTGTGTAGCTGTGCTCATCTAACTGTCCATGGGAGGATGGTCTTAGTGATCACATCTGTGTATGACATTCCTCTCCTCTATCAAATTGTGTGGTAGGGCTCCTCTCAGTGACTGTGGTCAGAGGTGCTCAGTGATAACTCCTGTGTGTGACATTCCTCTCCTCAATCAAATTGTGTGGTAGGGCTACTCTCATTGATTGTGGAAAGAGTTGCTCAGTGATAACTCCTGTGTATATGACATTTCCCACCTCACCTTGTGTGGTAGGGCTTCTCTCAGTGACTGTGGATAGAGGTGCTCAGTGATAACTCCTGTGTGTATGATATCCCCCTCCTCAATTTGTGTGGCAGGGCTCCTCTCAGTGACTGTGGACAGAAGTGCTCAGTGATAACTCCTGTGTGTGTGACATTCCTCTCCTCAATCAAATTGTGTGGTAGGGCTCCTCTCAGTGACTGTGGATAGAGGTGCTCAATGATAACTCCTGTGTGTATTATATCCCCCTCCTCACTTTGTGTGGTGGGGCTCCTCTCAGTGAGTGTAGAAGGAGATTCTTAGTCATGAAATGATAATCCATTTCTTCAGCTGTCTGTATCCAAGATATGGAAAATTCCTCCCTAATATCACAGCACGAGTTCAAATCGATGAATGTGATTTAACAGCTTTATTCCCTTTAAGCTTATGTCACCCCATCACACATCACTGTGTCATCCGCTTGTAATTCAGAATCATTTTAAGACAATTTATCCTACATATTGATCACAATTATAAGGAAGGTCAATGTATCGGTTTGCAGGCTCCGCTACACATCTCTGGTTCAGTGGCACTAGCACAATGCTGGCATATGGTTTGGCTCATTTCTCTAATGCAGGGGTATTATATATATATATATATATATAGCGTATAAAGAAAGTGGTGCAGCACTCCAGGCGTCTTAGAAATGAAGAACTCTTATGCAGCATATGTGAAAAAGGCAACGTTTCAATGCCGTTTATTGTGGCATTTTCGCCAGGCTAAAGACAAACAATTACATCTTACCTTAAATAACCCCGTGAAGTGAACGCCGGAAACGGGACCACACGCCCGTACAATCGGCGCACAAAGGATGACGTCATCAACAGATGCGTCATCAAAGTGCTACCATCACCATAGATAGACGGGTCGGGTGGGCCACCGACATCGCCGCGTATCTATGGTGAGCACAGTACAAATAGCATCCTGATGAAAAGGTCTTAGGACCTTGAAACGTTGACATGTTTCTGTACTAATGTTTTCACTTTGTTAATAACATTTTTTCATCAATCTACGTGGGAGTGCCGCCTCTTTTTCCTATTTTTGCTGGGGTTGCAATATCGCACCTAGGAAGGAAAGTCAGTTGTATTTTACCTTTAGGAGGGCACCCCCTATTTTTTGTTCCTATATCTGGAGTGCCGAACCATTGTGTACTGTTTATTTATATGTGCTCATGCTGATCATGACATAAAGCGCTGGGTGTTTATGTGGGTGAAAATGTGTACTGTGTAAAATGTGTAGAACTCTCTGTTCAGATTTAGGAAACATACATAGGGCTCTATTTACTACAATCCACATTTTGAATGCAGATTGTATTGTGACATTACCGACTGTGGGCCTGATTCAGAGCCGCTCACTCTGACAGAACGCTCGCTCTGAATCAGGGCCGGGCTTCTTTTTTTTTGCAGCGGCCTCTTGGCCGCTCGCATAGCGAGTGGCCATGATGATGGTTGCGGTGGTCTAGACCATCGGGCTTGCGACGAGACCCTTGTGGTATGGTCTTGTTCATCACAAGCCCCACAGAGCCGGAAGCTCTCCACTGACATCACTTGTGATGTCAGTGGGGCTGCCCCCAAATGGCAGGCGTTCTCATGGGAATGCCTCCGTTTGGGCAGCCATCCCCCCGGCCCACCCTCCAAAGGGGGCGAGCTGTCACTCAACATCGACAGCTCGCCTCCTTTGGTGCGAGACCCGGAGCGACAGAGTGCCCGTCGCTAGCCGGGTCTCGCGCATGTGCACGACGGAGCCGGCTCCGTTGTGCACATGCGATGTGGGCCACCATCGACCTGCTTGCGAGTGCTCAGCGCTTGCGACCGGGTGTGAATCAGGCCCTGAATTTGCATTGCGAATTCAGTCAATATCACAGGGATTTACTAAAAATCCTTTGCAGGGACAGAGCTTGTGATAAAGCTCCCTGCGAATCCTCTCTGCACAATTATCTAAGTATTTTTGCAAAAAATACAGTGACAAGTGCCCGCGCATTCGCCGACCGGCCGTCGCTAAGCCCCGCCCCCAACGATAAGCCCCGCCCCCCATGATCGTGGACCCCCGCTACCCCCCCTCCCTTAATTACACTTACCTGAAGTAATCAGTGCTTCGGTGATGTCCTCCATGGCTCCGGTTAGCTGACATCCCATCCTGCACTGGGACCAAGTCAGGTGACGACCGGGCCACAGTGCAGGCTGGAAGACCAGCTGACCGGAGGGGAGACATCACCAGAGCCCCGATCTCCGGTCCCTGGACTCAGGTAAGTTTTTTTTTTTATTTTACTAATTTGTTTTTTTCTTATAGTGTATCAGCTATTTAGACCACACAGCTGATCACTGGGGCCGGCTCTGGACTCTGCTCTGCCCGTTAGAGCAGGGCAAGAGTCCGGTAACCGGGGGAGACCCTGGATAACGCCACCTCCAGGTGGTGTTATTATCACAGGGCTTTCCCCGGTATTTTTTCACAATTTATTTTTAGCAACTTTGGCCAGATCACATTTCCCATTACAATTATATTATGGGAAATGTGATTTGCTTACTAAAAATCAGTGATACTTAGCACTTGGAGTAAATTTTACGAATTCTACTCCAATTGCCCTGTAGTAACTGTAGGTGATACTAAAATAATGTGACAAGGGTGTGAAAACAATTAATGTTATTAAATAGAGCCCATAGTACCTAAACTGCATTTAAATATTTTCCTTCATTTAGATTTTTCTTACTTTTAATATAGATACTACACAAAACATTTTCCCTAGTTTGCAGTATGTATCTCAAAGCCAACACATTTGTGAACCTTTCTTTAATATAAAGAATAGTGAAATCAAATAAATTAAATCTTTAAGTCATTTACAAAATTTAAATAAATGAGGGTAACAGCATAGGGAAAAATATTAACCTGGACGTGACTTTCATAGGAAAACGCAGGGTGGGGTGGGGGAAATTGGGGGGCTTCTGGTTGCCTGGAAACCCCACTCCACAGCCTACACCATGATCACAATAGATATAGTAATATAATATAATTTTACTAGTGCTACATGTTCTCAGTATCACAAATGAAATAATTGGCACCACCTGTGGATCTTTTAACATGTGTTAAGGCCCCCATACATCAGAGATGGATTGCAATCGTGCAATTTGCAATCGATTGTGTAGAAAAATCTTTCCCTTTTTCAATCGATTGCAGATTGCAGAATTGCCACAATCGATTGAAAATTGGAAAGATATTTACACACAAATGATTGCAAATTGCACGATTGCTGCAATCCATCTCTGATGTATGGGGGCCTTTAGGCAGTAATAAATACACCTGTGTACCAACTGGGAGATCTGGAAAACATGCACCATTAGGGCTGCAATGCTATAGACAAACAAACAATAGGGTTAATTATGAATACCATATAATATAATTCACTTTCCAGTGCATAAGGAGACCAATGTATAAATATATGTTCAGGGCAGTTCTAGGTTCTTCTGCAGCTCCCGCAGACTCCCAATTCGCTCCCATGATCTGGAATGGAGCCGACACATCTGAAATAGGAACATTCAGCACAGGCAGGATGGCCCTACTGCTGCATTTAATGGCTCACTGTGATCGCTGGGGCTGTATATGCTGGAATTATGACACACAATACACTTTGTATGATGCTGGTTATGTGCTAATTACGCTCTCTTCATGGCCTGGCCACGCTCACTCTAGAATCAAGCATTTGGGAACCCCCTTCTTGAAATCCTGCGTTTGCCACTGACATTATAATTCAGTGTAGAACCTGGTCCGATGTAGGGCTGATAAGAAACAGTGCAGTGTACAGGGCTGGGAGATGGGTTCAGGAGCAGCCGGTACTGCCGGAACCACGACAGATGCGGCATGTGTAGATAGAGGTGGGTAAGAAATCAATTTATGGGCTTTTGGTGGTCATGAACCTTCAGGACTCAATAATGTGGTTCCAGTTATAGCAGAAGTGACACGGTTGGCAGATAAGTCTCAGACTTCAGTAACCCTGGGCACAGTATTAGAGAAGTGTTTGTAAAATGTCCATGAGGTCTATTGTAGGTGTCTCTGACCCCACCCCACACCTTCTTGGCAGCCACGTCACGCATGAGAGACCTGTGGTCTTTGTATCTTGATCTAAACAGGAAAGGATAAAAGTGAATTAGTATGCATCAACACTGATGTTATGTTGACATTGCTGAAATGTCGATATACTGTTATTTTTATAAATCTGTTTCTTACCCTATGGTTCACCTTAACCCTACTGGTAATCCATACCCTTACGGGAACCTTAATGGTAACTCTAACTGTAACCCTTAACCTAATGGAAGCCTTAATCCACACAGTAATACTAACCCTAATGGTAACACTAACCCTAATAGTAACCCTAGTTCTAATGACAACCCTAGCCATTACTCTAGTCCTAACAACGACCCTAACCTTACCCTTACGGGAACATTAATGGTAACTTTAACTGTAACCTAAATCCACACAGTAATACTAACCCTAATGGCAACCCTAACCATTACCCTAGTCCTAACAACGACCCTAATCCTAACCCTAACTATTACCCTAGTCCTAAAAACGACCCTAGCCCTAATCCTAATGTTCACCTTCCTAATGGTAAACCTTATCCTTATGGGAACCTTAATGGTAACTCTAACTGTAACCCGTAACCTAATGGAAGCCTTAATCCACACAGTAATACTAACCCTAATGGTAACACTAACCCTAATGGCAACCCTAACCATTACTTTAGCCCTAACAATGACCCTAACCCTAATGATAATCCTAACCATTACTTTAACCCTAACAGCACAAAAAATACTAATCCCATTGGAAACCCTGTCCTAATGGTAATACTAACCCTAGCCCTAACAATGACCCTAACCATTACTCTAGCCCTAACAATGACCCTAATGGTAATACTAGCCCTAATGGCAACCCAAACCATTTCTCTAGCCCTAACCACTCCTCTAACCCTAATTGTAACCCTAAACATTACTCTAGCCCAAACAACAACCCTAACACACTTGTCGATGCCGGTAGAGATGGAACGACGGCGGGGGCCATTATCTAGTGTGTACCCGGCATAACCCTAGCAGCTACCCTAATGGTAACCATAATGCTAACCCTAATGGCAACCCTAACGACAAACCTAACGGTAACCCTAATCTAACTCTAACCCTAACAGCAACCCTAATGTAACCCAAGGGGCAACACTAACGCCAACCCAAACTGCATCCCTAATGATAAATTACTCTAATCCTAAAGCTAACCCTAACTCTAACCCTAACAGCAA
The DNA here is from genome assembly GCA_031769625.1 of Taudactylus pleione. Lineage (NCBI taxonomy): Eukaryota > Metazoa > Chordata > Amphibia > Anura > Myobatrachidae > Taudactylus > Taudactylus pleione. The sequence goes on from JAUIMM010000391.1 coordinate 11,078,138, forward strand.
CCATAACCCTAATGCAAACCCTAACGGCAACCCTAACCCTGATTGTAACCATAACTCTGACCCTAACAGCAACCCTAATGGTAACCCAAGGGGCAACACTAACGCCAACCCAAACTGCATTCCTAATGATAAATTACTCTAATCCTAAAGCTAACCCTAAACCTAACTCTAACCATAACAGCAACCCTAACCCTAATGGTAAGCCTAACTCTAACCCTAACAGCAACTATAACCCTAATGCAAACCCTAACGGCAATCCTAACCCTAATTGTAACCTTAACTGTAACCCTAACAAAAACACTAACCATAACGGCAACCCTAATAATAAACCTAACCTCAATGCCAATCCTAGCGCCAACCCTAACCCTAATGGCAACCCTAATATTAATCTTAAACCTGTAGAATTGTCAACATTCTGTCAATGTCAACATTTTGAAGGTGATGTTGACCTTCTGATGTGGACACTGTAAATGTCGACATTTTAACTGAGACTTTCTGACTGTATGCCCCATCATAAAGACCCTCTTTCCACCTGGAAATAATGGCATGACGTAATTTTTTTTAACTTGGGAGACAAATGTACAGTATGCTTTGTGATTTGTACAAGGACATCTAATGTGTATAGTTAGGACAGCAGGGGTGAGATATCACTAAATTATAAAGCCAGAACTCAGATGAAGACCTGTGAACACACCTCAAGTGTTGTGTCTATGTTCTCCAGGACTGGTGTGAACTTCACTCTTTTGGCAGAGTTATTCACAGCTGAATCTGCATGAAAAGGAAGAAACCAAAAATACATAGTCAATACATAGATTAAGAGTATTTAAAGTATGATTGTGTCCTTCCCCTGCAGGGTGATACAGCGACACAGACAGAAGGATGCTTTGATCCTGTCCCGCCCCCTTCAGGGTGATGGTGCAAGAAAACCTGTTGTATTACCACCAGCTTCGGATCCTGCCCTCTTACCTGAGGGGGGCTGCTGCTGCTGCTGGCCTGGGTCCTGGCACCTGCTCAATGAAACTGGCAGTCGTCAGGACCTGCGCATGAGCGCTGGTGGCGCCGTGCATGTGCACGCCTAATACCAGCATCTCAGGGCTGCATTGTTTGCAGCCCCGAGAAGTCCTATAGGGCTGCCTGAAAGGCAGAGCACCGGCTTCCACTGGTAGCCGCTGTCTGCTGATCGCAGTCCGGACTGGCAGTACCAGGAGGAGGAGACACCTGCTTGACTGGCAGGTGTCGCTTCCAATAGGAGGCCACCTCCAGTCATAGTGAAGCCAATGCAGTCACGAACTGTACTGGCTCACTGAACAGTGGAGGATTTTACTGGGGGGGGGGCTGCAGCCTCGTAGCCCCTAGGTAAGATCCACCACTGATTACCACCATCTGGGAGCCTAATGAAGGAGAGAATAGCCTTTTCTCTAGTTGATAAGGGGCCGGATTCAAAGATGAGTGATTATCGGTTACCTGCGCATGCGTCTAAGTCGCACCGTGCATGCGTCAAGCTATATTATAGTCGTCGCTCGCAGCGACTATTTACCTGCTCTGTGGTTGACAGTCAGTGTGCGTCTGCGGTGATAAAAGAGGAGAGGCAATAAAAATGTGTCAAGACCATTTTTAGGGCAAGTCGCAGCCTGCGTCTACGATCCCATACGCAATAAATATCGCTCCGGCGTCTAACTATACAAGGCCTTTCTGTGCTACCATAGGGTTTCTCAGGAGTCCAATTATTGAAGGACCTGCAACCGATGCTGCAGCGTTGTACGCAGATACTTGGCTGCCGGTGGACATCTCAATACAAATCTAGGCAGCTGTGACGCTTGCATATTTTTGCTCATCGACTGCGTACACAGCAGCAGCCGTGGCAGGATTAGGGTCCATCTCTGAATGAGCCCCATAGTTCAGCAGTCACAGTAGTACATTTGCTCTCTTAAGCTGCCTATCGCTCTCCCAATTGCATAGATAATCCATTTGGGTTTTATAATATGGGGCAACTCCATCTCACGATAGGATCAGACAACACGGTACATACCTTCATCTGAACACTCAGACATGTTGGTGATGCCACGGTCAGCATGCCACTCATCACCTTTGTCCTCACACCAGTTTTCATCCTGCTCATTGGCAAATGCATCCCTGACAACACAAAATGTGACAGAGTTCCACATCTACACATAGAGTACACACAAACTATATACTGTAGGAGCTCGGGGACAAAAATATCAACAGCGAAACAATTTGCATATGACCAGCTCTATCACTTAATATATAATAATATCAATGATGGGAAACCTGATACACTTCAGCAATTCCAACCTTCACAAGGGCAACTTATTACCATTAGTTTCAAGAATGTCAAAACATCCCGAAAACAGTGAAGCCCTATCATGGGGTTGGGTATGGCATTCCGACACTCAGAATCCCCACAGATTTCTGTAAGTGTTAAAGCTCTAAACCTCCCCTCCCGCAGTCTAACCCTAGCCCTCCCCTACCACAGCCTCACTCTAACTCACCCTTCCCGCAGTCTAACCCTCCCCTCCCAAAGTCTAACCCTCCCATTCCGCAGTCTAACCCTAGCCCTCCCATCCCACAGCCTCACCCTAACTCACCCCTCCCGCAGTCTAACCCTCCCCTCCCGAAGTCTAAACCTAACCCTCCCATTCCGCAGTCTAACCCTAACCCTCCCATCCCACAGCCTAACCTTAATCCTCCTCCTAGTGCAGGCCTAGTCAACCTGTGGCTCTCCAGCTGATGTAAAACTACATATCCCAGCATGCCCTGCCACAGTTTTTGCATTCCTTAATAACAAAACTGTGGCAGGGCATGCTGGGACTTCTAGTTTCACAACAGCTGGAGAGCAACAGGTTGGCCAGGGTCTAAATGTCACCCTCACTCTAACCCTAAGCCTCCCCTAACCCTAATACTTACCTCCGCAATCTGTTGGTATTCTGACAGTCGGGATGCCACTGTCGATATTGTGACTGTCGGCATCCTGACTGGTGGGATGCTGACTACATCCCCTGTCATGTGATCTCACTGTAACCAGGAGTTCCTGCTCACATTTCCATTTGCTGTAAGTGCTAAAACTCTCAAAACGTAGCTTTCCTTATCGCTGCATATGGTAGTGATTTGGAATGCTTTCTTGGGGCAATTTACTATAAGGCTGGTGCCTGGACACAGGCTCCAGTAAAAAGCCCATCTAGGTGAAGGTCAGAATGGAAAGCGATTGCTGACGCTATTAATTTGCTCCCTGATTTCGGGTGTGGCTTGCCTAATGCGCATGCACAGCCATCAGTACCACAGGCTACTACAATGGCTAAAGCTAGTGTTAGCTGATGGGGCCATGCTTGGAGCTTGGTAAAAGCGGGCATCATTGCAGTCCCTAGAGAAAGCTCTTAAGGCTGCTGCTTTGGTTGTGAAGATGGGGACTCCATTTTTAAACAGACTCTCCACTGTGACAATCCTCCAAAAACAGCAAATTTCAGTGGATTTACAGCAATATTTAGTTTGGTAAATATGCCCCTGCTGGTCTTACCCCTGTATTGAACTTCTGTCTGTGTTGGTGCCTGCCCTTACCTCTACATTGAACCTTTGCTTCTGTCTGTATTGGTACCTGCCCTGACCTCTGCATTGGGCTCTGACTTCTGTCTATATTGGTGCCTGCCCTGACCTCTGCATTGGACTCTGACTTCTGTCTGTATTGGCTCCTGCCCTGATCGCTGCATTGGACCTTGACTTCTGTCGGTGCCTGCCCTGACCTCTGCATTGGGCTCTAACTTCTGTCTGTATTGGCGCCTGCCCTGACCTCTACATTGGACTCTGACTTCTGTCTATATTGGTGCCTGCCCTGACCTCTCCATTGGACTCTGACTTCTGTCTGTATTGGCGTCTGCCATGACCTCTGCATTGGACTCTCACTATTCTTTGGAGGCTGCCTGCTCTGACACATTTCTTAAATGGCATCTAGCAAGGGTCTATTCCATTATTTCTGCTCATTGTGTCCTATAGTTCTAGTCAGTTGAGGAATAAACCTCTATTATCATTCGCTGAAGATCTTGAATGACCAAATATCAGTGAATTACTATTGTACAGACCAACATTTAATAAATATTGAAAATACTATATACTGACTAGGAGTGACACTTTTTACAATGATTTTGGATCTAAAAAAGCCAATTTAACCATAAAAAAATCACTGCATTAAGGATCAGTTTAAAAATATATTAGTCTGAATTTGAGGGATCTGTCCCCTTGGTCTTCCAGTCTCCTTCATCCCGACTGCCAGTAACATTGAGTGGATGGTTAAATGCAAAGATCTTTTTAGTGGTGCGGAGTTGGAGGCAGACAAGCACCCCCCCCCCTCCATTGCTGGATAAATGTTGGAAACTATAAATTCAAACTTACTTATAGTTCCTAGTTCAGTTATACAGTCACCAGCAGCATTCAATACTTGGTGGTATGACAGTAAGCTCATGACTAGAATTTACAACTTTGCTAAATACTCACAGCTTTTCTTCTTTCCCCCATCTAACCATGAAGAAAACCATTAGAAGAACTGCAATGATGAGAATTGTGATGGCCACTCCAACACCCCCATAGACCCCCGACTTCAATAGTCTCCCCTGGCAGTCATTAGAAGTGTAGATGTATAGATCAGTACTTGGACACCTGTTAATAGGAAAAATAAGATGACACAATCAAAACAATTGCTTATCTTTTGCTTATCAATTGCTTATCAGTAAACTACAAGGTCATAACAATCAGATTAATACAGCAGGTCACATGCAAATAAGCCTCTCCTAATAGAGTAGGGACTTATGGGTAATGCATTTTTCTGCTATTAAGATATATCACAATAGATAAATAAATATAGATCCCTACCCATAAGCTAACCCCATCTAACACCCACTATTAAATCTGCCCAGTAACCTAGGTGGTCTATTTATTAAGCTTTGTTAAGAAATAAAGGGAACGGAGATAAGGTACCAGCCAATCAGCTCCTAACTGTCATTTTTCAAACACAGCCTGTGACATGACAGTTAGGAGCTGATTGGCTGGTACTTATCGCCATTCACATTATCTCCTAACAAAGCTTAATAAACAGACCCCCTAGAAACAGTTTAATGCCAACTGCTGGAAAGTGCATCCTAACCTAGCCTTGGGGTGTAAACCACTCACTCGTATTTAAATTGCATTACGCAATTCGTCTGGTGGTCAGAAAGAATGTATCTCTTCTATTTAGAACCTGCTCCACTCTGAAGCCTCTGGTGTAGGTCTACTAATACACAAACGCCCTCTGACGACATGCTGTGCGCAGTGCTGTAGGCTCCGGACATGCTCTTGGGCACCGGTGTTAACGCCCATATGTGGAGCCAGAGAATGCCACTTGGGGGTGCCCGGGAATGTCACCTCTGGTTGCAGCGTGCTAAGTTGTTACTTGAACAACAGTCCAAGGAGACAGTATAGAGCTGCTCCCATGATACACTGGGCCCGATGTTTGCGCACATCTCCAATGTTTTTAGAGCTGCGCATGCAGTTGGAGTCTTTTAACCTAACACTCCTCCTGCGGCTTTTGCATAGGTCTTCACCACCGCGGCGTACAAAGATGGGAGATAACTGTGCCCATGTATGAATGAGACCCATTGAGTCTCATTCAGAGAGTTCCACAGGGCTGTGTTTTGTCCCAGGTCACCAACAATAAACAGATTACACTTGCCTACTCTCTCAGAGTGTCTGGCAGACTCACAACTTCAGGGAGATGTCCACTACTCCTGGGAGAGCCTACTAGCTGCCCAGGCCTCACCCACTTCTCCAGTGAAGTAGCCAGTCCAGAGACTTGATGGCGCTTTTCCCTGTGAATAGTCTCTGGAGGGGACCATTGAAAAGACTGCCAGTAGGAGCCAGGTGTTCCTGGTGCTACAGGACATCCTACATGCCCAAAAAAGTACAGAAAGGGCTTCAGAAAGAGTAAGCAAAGTGTTTCGTGAAACTTGCAGGGCGTTGCAGTATACAAACTGATACACTAAAGCCATGTAAAGATGCCCTGTCAAGGAGTTACTTACAGGCAATGTGGACCAGTCCTGTTCTGGACTTGACAAGTTCCAACATAACAATGTCGACGTTTGGGGGAATCGGTTTCACAGTCAGACAAACAGTCCACTCCCGCTGCAGTCACCATTGCAGTATAGAACTCTTGGAACCCAACTAAGATGTTCTTCATGCAGATGTCTGTGGATACATAAAAGGCAGCTTCACCAAATAATACTGTAATCCCTATCGTACTAAAGGGTGGAACACCTGATCAAGGGGGGGTCTTAAGCAATGTGCTGAAATGGTTGCGTAAACAGGTCGCTCACATTGGAGGCCGTACTCTGACGCACAATCTGCCCCTAGCATGGCTCTCGGGTAAGCTTTGATGGTGCCAGTTATAGTTGCATCTAAAGTTGCACCAAGCAGCATGTGAGCGTCTAAAGACACTGACAGTTGGAGTCTCAGTCCTCGCACACTCAGATGCACGGTGTGTAGACCAGGGAAGGGATTGTAGTGGTATTTGCATGAAGTTGCGTAAGCAATGTCGGCAAGACGCACACACCGGCACTGCAGCATCCGATGCAGACTCAGGGCCCTTTGGGGTCTATTTACTAAGACTTGGATGGAGATAAAATAACGGAAATAAAGGGCTGGATTCATTATGGATCGCAACTGCAACAGCGTACGCAGATTGGCCGATGGTGCGTACTGTGCATGCGTGAATTAGCATCGTGACCGTTCTGCAGATACAAAGCCTTCGCTGATGGTGGAACAGGATATCAGCGTTTGGGGGTGGGGGATGGGGGAGTGTTCGGAGAAACGCAGGTGTGTCTGACCGTTTGAACACCGTTACTTGGGCGTGTGTAAATTAGCCACTGCGATGGTATACGCAGCTTGTGTACTTACTGCGTGCGACGAGGTTAGCAATTTCTGAGTAAGTTCAGACATGGTGTAATTGTGCATGAAGGGCCGATGCTACTCGATTGTCCCGATGTGTACGCAGGATTGCAAGGTAATACGGATGTGCTAAAGCGGTAGTGGGGGTCTCTGTGCTGGCTTTGCGATTGTAGTCATTAGCATATTTTCGCAGCTGACCTGTGTGCGCAATCACAGCTGCGATCGTAATAGCGATCCCTAATGAATCTGCCTAACTGCCATGTCACAGGCTTTTGAAAAATGACAGTTAGGAGCTGATAGGTTGGGACTTTATCTCCATTCACTTTATCTCCATTCAAGGCTTAGTAAATAGACCTTGAATTCTGCAGCTGACGTCAACAAGAGAAATATAATTTACCCTTTGGACTTGGCAGTTGGTTTTCGGTAATGTTGAAGGTGTCATCAAAACAATTGAGTTCTGTAAAAGACAGAGAAAATATTAGAATCACAATCAAGCTAGACTGCTCATCATACACATAACTATTACATAAAGGGGCATCCTACAGTGGCCATGATTGTGCTTTATAAACCAATTTAAATAGAAGAAAATAACATTGGTCCCAGATAAATAAATATTAATGTCTGCAAACTTAGCTGAATATATTTTAATGGCCTCATTGACAAATAATCTCTAAATTCAGGGGCCTGGTAACTCCCCCCCTCTTCCCCTTCCCCAGAGGACTCACTGCCCAGAGCTCACTGCAGACAGCTACACAATAGCAGCACTGAATAAAGGGCCTGATTCACTATCGATCGCAAATGCGATTACGCACGTAATGGGCCGATTGCTGCGTTCTGCGTGTGCGTTAAGACTCCACTGCGATCAGGACTGCGATAGCAGTGACTATGAAGACCGATCGCAGAGTGATTGACAGGAACTACCATTTGGGGGTGGTGACTGGGGGGGAGTCGGCAAAATGCAGGCGTGCTAGTGCGTTCCAACGCTGTTGCAGGGGCGGAATCTGGTTGTGAAGGCATCAGTCCTAAGGTTGCCTATCAACATTTACTTATTACCCATGGCAATCAAGCTAAATAATAGTCCTCCATAGTAGGTCAAGCATTGCTGAAATTGTGACATTACCAATGTTATATATTTGGGCTTAGCATAGGTAATGGAAGACACTTGTCTGAAAGTGGAACTACCTTCTGCCCATTTATGTTCCAATAACCCCTGTGTAATGATCTTACGAACATGACAGCTGAAGTACAAAGTAATCAAGTAGCTTTGATCGCTGTAGTGCACGTAATGAAAAGAGATTGGTTGCCTTGGGTTACCACATATTGGGAATTTGGCACCCATGCTGGTGAGTCACTATCGCTATGCATGTACTTACCGGCAGTGCAGGTTCGGTTCTTGAGCTCTTTTTCCAGCTGTTTAATGATATCATTGTACTGCTGGGTCACATTAGCGTTTGAATTGTATTCTATCTCCATGGTTACGTTGTGATCCACAATAATACTGCCTTCCCTGTGAGAGGAACAGAACGCCATGCCACTTTGTTTCCAAGGTATTGTTTTTTTATAATACACAAATCATGTTAGTATATGAATAACCTCCTGTATATCATATCTCTATAACCTGAGAGTTCTGCTGTCTCTGTTTATTATCGGTAAGTTCTAATGTCTTCCCTTCAGGTTTTATTAGAAAAACCTTCTGACTAATAAGCAATAATGCTCACCCTACTGTAAAGAATTACAGACATTAGACAATTTCTATTCCATATGCAAATATGCACCACCTTTGGAACTCTCTCCCTCTCCCCATCAGACTCTCCACCTCTCTACAATCCTTCAAACGGGCTCTCAAGACCCACTACTACATCATAGCCTTGCAGCTCTTATCCTAACTTGCTGCTACTTGCTCTTTCCTCCCCGTCTACCCCATCTGTGTCACCCCTGTTTCTCTGCCCCTCCCTTTTAGAATGTAAGCTCTTAACGAGCAGGGCCCACTACCCTCTTGTGCTTCTCTCTACTTGACTTTAATTTACTCCTTACTCCCCACTAGGGCTCCTAACACTTTGTTGCTTATGCTCTGTTGCTGTTATGGTCACCAATGTAACAATGTATATTATACACGTCCTTGTCCTGCATTGTATTGTACTGTAAGTCACTTTTTTGTTTATGTACTTTGTAAGGCACTGCGGAACACTTGTGGCGCCATAAAAATAAACAATAATAATAATATGGTATCCATGTCACGGACTCTCAGAAATCCTCGTCTTCTTTTAATAGTCATGTAATTTGCATTATCCAATGCTGTATATATTAGCCAAAACCAACACTTCATGTCAATACTAGCGACTGAGTTGCACAAATGCACAACCACAGGCATACAGTAGGAGGCCATGGTGAGAATGCACAACCACAGGCATACAGTTGGAGGCCATGGTGAGAATGCACAACCACAGGCATACAGTAAGAGGCCATGGTGTGAATGCACAACCACAGGCATACAGTAATAGGCCATGGTGAGAATGCACAAACACAGGCATACAGTAATAGGCCATGATGAGAATGCACAACCACAGGCATACAGTAAGAGACCATGGTGAGAAATCACAACCACAGGCATAAAGTAAGAGGCCATGGTGAAAATGCACAACCACAGGCATACAGTAAGAGGCCATGGTGAGAATGCACAACCACAGGCATACAGTAAGAGGCCATGGTGAGAATGCACAACCACAGGCATACAGTAAGAGGCCATGGTGAGAATGCACAACCACATGCATACAGTAAGAGGCCATGGTGAGAATGCACAACCACAGGCATACAGTAGGAGGCCATGGTGAGAATGCACAACCACAAGCATACAGTAAGAGGTCATGGTGAGAATGCACAACCACAGGCATACAGTAAGAGGCCATGGTGAGAATGCACAACCACAGGCATACAGTGAGAGGCCATGGTAAGAATTCACAACCACAGGCATACAGTAAGAGGCCATGGTGAGAATGCACAACCACAGGCATACAGTAAGAGGCCATGGTGATAATGCACAACCACAGGCATACAGTAAGAGGCCATGGTGAGAATGCACAACCACAGGCATACAGTAGGAGGCCATGGTGAGAATGCACAACCACAGGCATACAGTAGAAGGCCATGGTGAGAATGCACAACCACAGGCATACAGCAGGAGGCCATGGTGAGAATGCACAACCACAGGCATACAGTAAGAGGCCATGGTGAGAATGCACAACCACAGGCATACAGTCGGAGGCCATGGTGAGAATGCACAACCACAAGCATACAGTCGAAGGCCATGGTGAGAATGCACAACCACAGGCATACAGTAGGATGCCATGGTGAGAATGCACAACCACAGGCATACAGTAGGATGCCATGGTGAGAATGCACAACCACAGGCATACAGTGAGAGGCCATGGTAAGAATTCACAACCACAGGCATACAGTAAGAGGCCATGGTGAGAATGCACAACCACAGGCATACAGTAAGAGGCCATGGTGATAATGCACAACCACAGGCATACAGTAAGAGGCCATGGTGAGAATGCACAACCACAGGCATACAGTAGGAGGCCATGGTGAGAATGCACAACCACAGGCATACAGTAGAAGGCCATGGTGAGAATGCACAACCACAGGCATACAGCAGGAGGCTATGGTGAGAATGCACAACCACAGGCATACAGTAAGAGGCCATGGTGAGAATGCACAACCACAGGCATACAGTCGGAGGCCATGGTGAGAATGCACAACCACAAGCATACAGTCGAAGGCCATGGTGAGAATGCACAACCACAGGCATACAGTAGGATGCCATGGTGAGAATGCACAACCACAGGCATACAGTAGGATGCCATGGTGAGAATGCACAACCACAGGCATACAGTAAGAGGCCATTGTGAGAATGCACAACCACAGGCATACAGTAGGAGGCCATGGTGAGTATGCACAACCACAGGCATACAGTAAGAGGCCATGGTGAGAATGCACAACCACAGGCATACAGTAAGAGGCCATGGTGAGAATGCACAACCACAGGCATACAGTAAGAGGCCATGGTGAGAATCTGCATCTGCCATAGAAAGTATGATACCGATAGTTGCATATACAAAAAGGATGCACTAATTGGTATTACATTGTTATATTGTTGGGGAAATGGGGAAAAGGAAAAATGATCCTGCACAGGAATATTGGTGGTAATGTATGATGTTTCGTGACCAACTTTATCAATTATTCTTGGTATATATCCATATCAGTAATAAAGTGTTGGTTGTGCTCCCAGGAATTAAAGTAATCATATATCTTAAAGGTTTTTTGCAAGGGCAAAAAAGAGAAAATTCCTTTTTGGGGGCACTCTTAAATAACTAGTGTGTTATAATAATGCTTAAAACATAACTTTAAATTCTACCTATTCATCTAAAATATGTGAAAGAATTTATTTGGAAAAAACGTAGTTTTGAAAAAAATTGTTGTAAATCGTAAAATAGGCGAAAATATTAGTAAGTACTTCCGGTCACAATCATTATAGTAAATCCTATCTGGTAAGGTATAGATTCTTTGTATGGTCCTTAACCGCAAAAGAAATGTTATATATTCTGTGTTATTTAGTACAGTGCAAATAACAATTGTGTAGAATATTGCATAATTTCCTTATAGCAATAAATTGTGAAATATTCCACATATCCTATTTGATAGCAGCATACAATTGAAATGTTTTAATGATTAAACATCAGTATTGATAGTACATTTAAACATTCACCTTTGTGTTTATAAAGAAATTTTCTATATTGCACAATACCCTTACTCACAGTTGATATGGATCGTATAAAACACTGGTATTACTATAGTGCTAATCTTTGGGAAGCATAAATGATCGTCATAGCTTTCAATATCCCAGATAGCAGCATATAATTAAGAAAAAATTGCACATAGCCCATGAAACAGTAATTAATGTTGGTACTAAAAAATTGTGAATTCAGTAGTTCTTCTCTGTATCAGTATTATGATTTACCTTTTATATAACACAATTCCCTTCTTCCATATATTAGAGGGAACGGACGTGGTTAATATCAGTCACTTATAAACAGAGATAATCATTTACTGCATTCAATTTAATTGCACATGTACCATGTAGCAGCATTATAGGAAAAAACAGTTGCGCAAAATATCCATATAATTCACCAGATATGATAATTACATATATTTAGGATTCTTCAATAATTGCACATCATCCATCAGGTAATTGGTACTAATAGACAATTTAAACATTCACGTCCGTGTCTGTTAATAAAGAAATCTCTATATTACACTGTATTCTCATTCACAATTAATATGGATCATAGAAAGCAATGGTATTTAATATAGTGCAATCTTTTTGAAGCATAAATAACCATCATAGCTTACAATAACCCAAATAGCAGCATATAATGAAGGAGAAATTGCACATAGCCCATGAAAAAATTAATTAGTACTGAGGAATGATTAACTCAATTATTCTTCTGTTAGTTTTTTAATAATATACCTGATATATAACACAATTCCCTTCTTCCATATATATGAGGGAATGAACGTGATTAGTTTAGATTTGCACCCCAAAGAGGAACCAAACTGCAATGGCTACAGTTCTGTTATTAGGTCCTCTATAGTTCTACCAGGTTCTTTAAAGTTCTACGCAACTGTTTGATTGACTGGACGTGGGTCATTATTTTATTTTTAATTATCAGCTATCAAATGATTCTATGAATTCTCTTTCTCCATGTGTGAAATAATAAAATGTGTGATGTATTACTATAAACAATTAAGAGACGCTCACCTGATTTTAGTAATGACCACATCTTTGTAACCTGGAATTCCAGAGTAGATGGGGTTCATCTACAAAAGGGGAGAAGGCAGAAAACATATAATTAGGGGCTATAGATGTCATTGCCACACCAGAAATCAATACCGCTAAAGTTATCAGATTAGTTTGTAAGCCAAAGGATTATTATATGAACAGGCGGCTTGGCTAACCAGCATTGGTTAGATGCACTTCAGTTAGTTCAGCTGTGTGTATGCGAAATGCGTTGGGTCTACCTGTAATGTAGTCTAGCGGCATGAACATTGTACGCCTGTCCAGTTTTAGGTGGCTGCACACCATAGGGCATGTTATATGTGATAGGGTATCTCACCTGCTTTTTGAAATCCTTCTCAAACTTTGTAAATGTTTCTGATGTCTGATTCGCCAGTTCTGGATCATATTCTTTGTTAGGGAATCTCAGTAGCACGGTCACAGGTGTTTCAACTCTAGCTGCATAAACATAGGTGCACCAACAAGAATTATAATAAAATAAATAATTGTGTATACAAATACAGCATCATAATTAGAGATGTGCGGGTCCGTTTTGATTCGGATTTTCCAGCCGAATTCGGATCACAGAACGAGGCCGGACATCATATTTCATGGACAAAATGTGACGCTTTGCCCATGAAATATGATATTTGTCCATAAAAGATGATGTTTTGCCTGAGATCCTAATTTTAGTGGGAAAATATGAACCCACATCTATAATCAGGGTTGCAGGGTTGCTGCATTGAAGGCAATGGGCTAACACCTTCTGAAGGTTCTGCAAGCCCACGCATGCAAGATCCGTATAGCTACACTAGAAAACAATGGGGGTGACTCTTGCGGGGGTTGGCGCAATCGCCATTGGGATACTTAATTCTGCCCTCTAACATGCGGAAACAGTAGCTTCCCCATTTTTTAAATTACACAATAAGTAGGCCCAACTAAGAGAAAAAAATAGTAAGAAATTGCAAAAATTACATGATTCTAGCTGTTTTTGAAAACTCTTTATCGTATTTTTTTTTTTAAATCCAGTTCCAAACCCAAACCCAAAACACGAAGATAAATCCAGAACCATAACCAAACCCAAAACATGGGGGTCACTGCACATCTCTAAAAAAACCCCCAAAACATTCTTTCTACATATGCTTTATGCTGTTCACTATTATGGGTTAGGGGGTGATCCGGTCCACCATCTATGCTGTTGCTATTCCAGTTGCCTCCACAGAGATTTTTCTCCTATAAAGTCATGTCACTGCCATCTTCTTGATGATTATTTCCATATTTATAACCTACAGTACAGTCAAAATCTTAATTTAACCATCATGTTTGCCAGGAAAGTCTTACCGATTGTAACTCTGTCTATCACATCTTCACACTTGGGTCCATAGAACATGTCCAGACATATGCACTTTATTCCATCATATCTACCTCCATTGAGACATTCTGGTATAGAAAATAAATTAGTATCACTTTCTGAGAACCGTAGAATCTAATGCACAGAAAAAATTTCAGCAGAGGAACTTATGGAGCACTGAGAAATGATGGGTCCCTGACAACCAATCATATGTCAGCTTTTAGCATTCTTGTGTCATCAGTTTAATGAGAGCTAATGTCTTATTAGTTGCTGTGGGCTGCAGCCAGGAGAGGACTCTGGGCAGGATTCAGACCCTGTTGCAAGCGCTGTGCGCTTGCAAGCGGGTCGATGGTGGGCCAGTGCGCATGCGCACGACAGAGCCAGCTCCGTCGTGCGCATGCACAAGACCCGGATAGCGACGGGCACTCCGTCGCTCTGGGTCTCGCAACAAAGGGGGCGTGCTGTCGATGTTGAGTGACAGCACGCCCCCTTTAGTGGACGGGCCAGGGGGCTGGCTGCCCAAACAGAGGCGTTCCCATGGGAACGCCTCCGTTTGGGGGCGGCCCCACTGACATCACGAGTGATGTCAGTGGGAGAGATTTCGGCTCTGTTAGAGCCAAAATCTCTCTGTGGCTTGTGGCAACGAGACCCTACCACAAGGGTCTCGTCGCAAGCCCGATGGTCGCGATGGTCTTGACCATCGCGACCATCTTCCTGGCCACTCGCTATAGCTGTGGGTGGTCACCAACAGCTGTGCGAGCGGCCAAGAGGCCATTCTAAAAATAAAAAGAGCCCGACCCTGATTCAGAGCGAGTGCTCTGTCAGAGCGTCCGGCTCTGAATCAGGGCCTCTGTATTTATCAGTATTATATAATCTACACCAAGTTAATGTCTGTCTCTCAGTTACTGATTTGTAATTAGTAAGGCTCATGTACGAACACCAGAGTCAGGGGAAATTTATTGAAGTGTGATTTTGTGTGCGTTTTTAACACTGCCACACACGGCACGTGGTTTGAGCTATCTAGTCGGACAAAAGCAGGTAAAAAAAATAACTTCCATTTGTATTGCGACTTCACGTTTATAATCCACAAGCACCTGATATTTGACATAATCCATAAACTAATTTCACATTGGATGGTATAAAAACAAGCAATATTCTGTCTGGTATTGCCTTTAGTAAATGTTTTCAAAACTGCATATAAAATTCGAGAAAAACAACACATTGATAAATTTCACCCCCCAACCCCACCCTAACGAAGAGCAGACTATACTGTTTCTTTATTGGTGCATATACAATTATCAAATTTACAGTGCATGCCCACTATAACTTTGGGACTACCCCTAGAAAAGCGTCTACTCCTAGCCTTACAAGTTTGCAAAGCCACCTGAAAAGCCTCAGGGCGAGAAGTAAAGTGTCACCTAGAAATGTGTTTTCTTGCAGAAGGGCAATTGGGCAGAGGAAAATGTGACTTTTAACTATAATCAGATCAGGGCTCTTAGATATGATGGAAAAATACAGTCATTTTGCTGAGAGATAAAGGCTGAGCGGTTGCTTGCTCACGCCAATTCTCTCCCCAGCCTGTTTATCTCACATAAATAATCTCGTCCTCCAAATTTTTTTTTTTGCATATGTGAGAAAAAAAGGGAATTGACTGTGGTTCCATGTCTGCACTTTTGGAAAACCAGCAGCCTTTTCTCATGTTATCCTACTGTATCTGTCTAGACTACTGACAACATACTGTACAGTAGCCCAGAGCCGGATTTAGACCTCATGGGGCCCTAGGCAAGATACCAGTTTGGGGCCCCCTTCCCTCAAACAATCCATAGCACTTTATTTGCGTTCCTGATTCATGTAAAGCATCCCTACCCTAATGCTGACCCTAACTCAACCCTAAGTTCAAACCTAACCATAACCTCTAACCCTAATACCCTAACCGCTAAACCCTACACCATCACTAATGCTCCAACTCAAACACCTAATCTGACCCTAATACCCTAACCCAAACTGATACACCAACCCTAATACCTTATCCATAATACCATAACCCAAACTAAACCTAATACCCTAAGGTTATACTCCTCATTATCCATTGAATACATCACATAAGTCTGAGAAGTGCTAAGGATTAGAAGGTGGCTGCGAGGTGGCATTTGCAGTGGGGGTTGTGGTGTGGACATGCCCAGGTGTGGACATGTTTGTGACTGTGCTCAGCTGAGTGCAATGATGTGGATGAGTCATCACCATTACACCCCTCCCCTTTTTTAAAGTACACTATAGGATTTATTTTTTAATGGTAGGTGGGGAGTGGACAGGACTGCATTATAGTACAAGTATATTACAATTACCTAACATGAAAATACCATCATGCTGGATTGATGTACTAATAATACTAATAATACCATGATCATCATAATGTATATGCCTTGGCCTGTTCCTCTGCTTCTTGCTGGGTGCCAGCAGTGCGTGCTGCTGGTGGCAAGCTGCAAGCCTGGCAGTCAGTGGCAGAGGCTGCTGTGCTGGGGGTGGGCTGGAGCTGGATGGGGCTGGTCGGAGCACCCGGTGACCCTCCTCCTCCCTCTTATGCACAGTCACTTTGTGACAGTGCAGACAGCGGCGCCGCAGTGAGACTAAGGGAGTATAGGCGGGTCCTTCGTGACATCATGACGTCACACGTACTCGCACAGTGCTCCTCTGGGAGAATTTTGACCGGACAGATTTCTTGGGGAAAAGGGGACCCATCTAGGGCCCCGTGAGTCAAACGGGGCCCATCCACGGGCCCCGTGGGACTCGCAGGGCCCTAGGCGAGCGCCTAGGTTGCCTTGTGGGAAATCCGGGCCTGCAGTAGCCAGTTCTCTAGATAATAATGAAAAGTGATTGGTCATTAAGACTAAGGGCCGTATTCAATTGCCGGCGAAAAAGTCACGGACTTTTTGCATGCCGGTGATTTCGGCGTCATCGCTTGTTTTGCCTCCGGAAAAGTATCTCACTCATCACAGCTTTTCGCCCTAATCAATTGCAAAGGAGGCGAGAACGTGTCCTGGAGAAAACTCAAATCGGCTAAAAGTCCTGTCAGAAATGGGGAAATCATCCTGTCACCCCCCCCAATAGATGCACTGACATGGGGGATCACTATGGATACCCCCGAATAGCCCTGCTGAAGGTATTTGGGGAGCTTAAATGCTCTCAATTGGTGCTATTTAGCGTCTTTGCACAAGTGGTGAAGAATAGCATTTAGCAGTTTTTTTAGGAGAAAATAAGTAGTCCCAGCAAATTTGGGGTACAGGAAAATGGGTGCAAGCATGGTTAAAAATCGCTACAGTGCAAACACCTGCAATCCAAAAAACATATGGGGCATACTTGGGGTACCCCCTGGAGTCTATTTAGGTAGTTTTTAAGTTTGTCCCCCAAGTTTTTTTTTTTTTTGGGGGTGTTCTTAAGTATTCCTTCAACTTTTTTTACGCAGTTTACATTTGGGGGACTGTCACAAGGCTGCCGGTGTGTTCCAGCAACTTTGCACCCCAAACCCCCAATTCTGCACTTTTTTCCGCCTCCTTTCAGAGGTGAATCTTTCCCACTGGTTACAAGGCGCAGACTTTTTGCACCGGCGAATAGTCTTTGGAATTGAATAAGGGGAAAAGTTCTCGACTGGCAAAATGATGTCACCGGCGAGAACTTTTTGCCGATCTCGGCTTGTCACCGGCAATTGAATACGGCCCTATGGCGAAGAAGGACAATTTTTAGTTCAGAATCCCTTCAAGGTTTATAGAGGGAAGGATTAGTGTATACAATTTTATTTGTTTGCATTTGAATTTAATGCATAGTTTCATTGTGATTAAAATGTTTTTTTTTTCTCAAAAATGAATAAATATGGCCCTAAGCATCACTTTGTGTTTAAATAATGGTTACCATTGGTTTATAATGTGTTAAAATATAAACAATACATTCAGGCGATTTATTGAAACATTTTGTTAGCATTATACTGTATGCCTATGTTTCAAATGAGAAAGTATAGAAATACAATGTAATACTGTATAATCTTTGTACTTACCAGTACTATCATCCGGTTTTCCAGTGGGTCTGCGGCTGGTAGTTAAAGGGACAGTAGTCGGTGGTGATGAAGTTGACCGTGCAGTAGAAGGAGAGACAGTGGCCAGTGGAGATGAGGTTGAAGTTGCAGTAGAAGGAGAGACAGTGGCCAGTGGAGATGAGGTTGAAGTTGCAGTAGAAGGAGAGACAGTGGCCAGTGGAGATGAGGTTGAAGTTGCAGTAGAAGGAGAGACAGTGGCCAGTGGAGATGACGTTGAAGTAGCAGTAGATGGAGAGACAGTGGCTAGTGGAGATGAGGTTGAAGTTGCAGTAGATGGAGAGACAGTGGCTAGTGGGGATGAGGTTGAAGTTGCAGTAGATGGAGAGACAGTGGCCAGTGAGGATGAGGTTGAAGTTGCAGTAGATGGAGATACAGTGATCGATAATGAAGATGTTGAAGGTACAGTGGATGGAAGGCCAGTGGCCAGTGGAGATAACATCGAATTTGCAGTAGATGAAGATATAGTAGTGGTTGGGGATGAGACTAAAGATGAACTCGATGGAGAGGCATTGGGTGTTTGGGATGAGGTTAAAAGAGTTGCATGATGAGTCACAGTGGCCGGTGGGAATGAAGATACAGGATCAGTTGATGGAGATTTAGTGGATGATGTGCTCAGACTGAGAGCTACTGTTTTTTCTGCTGTTGTACTGATTACAGGAGACGTTTTTACAGTGGATGATGATTCCATTAAATTGTCAGTCACCCAAGTAAGTTCTGCAGATGTAGTAACAAGTACTGGAGTGCTAGTATTTGCTGTTTTTTCAGTATTCCAAGGTGTTTGTGATTTGGTCACAGTTGTATGAAATGTATTAGAAGACTGTGTAGGTACACTTAGTGTTGTTCCAGCTTCTTCTGATCCTGTAGTTGTTTCGTGTTTTTCAGTAGATATTACTGGTGTAGTATCAACTACTTCAGCGCCCTCTGGAGTTGTATATGTTTGTGTCAGTGTTTTACGTGTTGTATATACATCTATAGAAATTCCAGATGTTGTGTCAGTAATGCCAGATCCATTTGGAGTTGATTGTAGTTCTCCCGCAGTTTTAGGTGTAGTAATTATTAGTGTTACTGGTGTTGTCTCAGTGTCTACAGAGCCTTTTGTTGCTGTCACAAATTCAGTAAATGTTACTGGTGTTGTCTCAGTGTCCCCTAAGCCTTTTGTTGTTGTCTTCAAAGCAGCAGTAAATGTTACAGGTGTTGTCTCAGTGTCTCCTAAGCCAATTGTATTTGTTAGCATTTCAGTAATTGTTACTGGTGTTGTCTCAGTGTCTCCCAAGCCTTCTTTTGTTGTCAGAGAACCAGCCGATGTTACCGATGTTGTCTCAGTGTCTCCCAAGCCTTCTGTTGTTGTCAGGGCATCAGTAAATGTTAAAGGTGTTGTCTCCGTGTCTCCCAAGCCTTTTGTTGTTGTCAGAGAACCAGAAGATGTTACTGGTCTTGTTTCAGTGTCTCCCAAGCCTTCTGTTGTTGTCAGAGGTTCAGTAAATGTTACTGGTGTTGTCTCAGTGTCTCCAAAGTCTTCTGTTGTTGTTGTGAGAGCATCAGTAAAAGTTACTGGTGTTGTCTCAGTGTCTCCCAAGTCTTCTGTTGTTGTTGTGAGAGCATTAGTAAATGTTACTGGTGTTGTCTCAGTGTCTTCAGAGCCTTCTGTCATTGTAGTTAGAGCATCAGTAAATGTTACAGGTGTTGTCTCAGTGTCTCCCAAGCCTTCTGTTGTTGTCAGAACATCAGTAAATGTTAATGGTGTTGTTTCAGTGTCTCTCAAGCCTTCTGTTGTTGTCAGATCATCAGTAAATGTTACTGGTGTTGTCTCAGTGTCTTCCAAGCCTTCTGTTGTTGTCAGAACATCAGTAAATGTTAATGTTGTTTCAGTATCTCTCAAGCCATCTGTTGTTGTCAGATCATCAGTAAATGTTAATGGTGTTTCAGTATCTCTCAAGCCATCTGTTGTTGTCAGATCATCAGTAAATGTTAATGGTGTTTCAGTATCTCTCAAGCCATCTGTTGTTGTCAGATCATCAGTAAATGTTACTGGTGTTATGTCGGTGTATCCCATGCCATCTGTTGTTGTCAGAGCATCAGTAAATGTTACTGGTGTTGTATCAGTGTCTTCAGAGCCTTTTGTCATTGTTGTGAGATCATCAGTAAATATTACTGGTGGTGTTTCAGTATCTCTCAAGCCTTCTGTTGTTGTCAGATCATCAGTAAATGTTACTGGTGTTGTCTCAGAGTCTTTAGAGCCTTCTGTCATTGTTGTCAGAGCATCAGAAAATGTTACTGGTGTTGTCTCAGTGTCTCCAGAGCCTTCTGTCATTGTTGTCAGAGCAGCAGTAAATGTTACTGCTGTTGTGTCAGTGTCTCCTAAGCCTTCTGTTGTTGTGAGATCATCAGTAAATGTTACTGTTGTTGCCTCAGTGTCTCCAGAGCCTTCAGTAAATGTTAATTGTGTTGTCTCAGTGTCTTCCAAGCCTTTTGTTGTTATCAGAGAACCAGTAGATGTTACTGTTGTTATCTCAGTGTCTCCCAAGCCTTCTGTTGTTGTTAGATCATCAGTAAATGTTACTAAAGTTGTCTCAGTGTTTCCTAAGCCTTCTGTTGTTGTGAGATCATCAGTAAATGTTACTGGTGTTGTGTGAGTGTCTCCTAAGCCTTCTGTTGTTGTGAGATCATCAGTAAATGTTACTGGTGTTGTGTCAGTGTCTTCTAAGCCTTCTGTTGTTGTGAGATCATCAGTAAATGTTACTGGTGTTGTGTCAGTGTCTTCTAAGCCTTCTGTTGTTGTGAGGTCATCAGTAAATGTTACTGTTGTTGCCTCGGTGTCTCCAGAGCCTTCAGTAAATGTTACTAGTGTTGTCTCAGTGTCTCCTAAGCCTTCTGTTGTTGTTGTGAGAGCATCAGTAAATGTTACTAGTGTTGTCTCAGTGTCTCCTAAGCCTTCTGTTGTTGTTAGATCATCAGTAAATGTTACTGGTGTTGTGTCAGTGTCTCCTAAGCCTTCTGTTGTTGTGAGATCATCAGTAAATGTTACTGTTGTTGCCTCGGTGTCTCCAGAGCCTTCAGTAAATGTTACTAGTGTTGTCTCAGTGTCTCCTAATCCTTCTGTTGTTGTTGTGAGAGAATCAGTAAATGTTACTAGTGTTGTCTCAGTGTCTCCTAAGCCTTCTGTTGTTGTCAGATCATCAGTAAATGTTACTGGTGTTGTGTCAGTGTCTCCTAAGCATTC
This sequence comes from Taudactylus pleione, assembly GCA_031769625.1. Taxonomy (NCBI): domain Eukaryota; kingdom Metazoa; phylum Chordata; class Amphibia; order Anura; family Myobatrachidae; genus Taudactylus; species Taudactylus pleione. The sequence continues at coordinate 11,099,556 of JAUIMM010000391.1, forward strand.
TGTTGTTGTGAGATCATCAGTAAATGTTACTGTTGTTGCCTCGGTGTCTCCAGAGCCTTCAGTAAATATTACTAGTGTTGTTTCAGTGTCTCCTAAGCCTTCTGTTGTTGTCAGAGCATCAGTAAATGTTACTGGTGTTGTCTCAGTGTCTCCAGAACCTTCGATTGTTGTTAGAATTTCAGTAAATGTTACTTGTGTCGTCTCAGGGTCTCCAGAGCCTTCTGATGAGCTTTCTTGCGTGTCTAGTTCATACATATACCCATTGATATAATCCTCATTGGAGGGCACCTTACTCTCTGCTTCATAGCTTTCTGCGATTGACCTTTTATGCTTACTTGGATATATAATACAGTATTTCTTTCTATGTGGTGCATAGTTTGCTCCGGTTTGTATGTTTCCTTCCAACTCTAAGACTTTCACCCTGTCTTGTAGGACTTCTTCAACTTGTTCAAACCAAAAACGTTTAAGCTCTTCTCTTTTCTTCACAGTGTCGTTACCAGCAGGTTTTGGCTTTGTTACTTTCTCCGACTGTAACTGAACCTTCCATTCTGCCACTGATGAGTGAGATAAAGGTGATTTAGTCTTGGTACATGGTGCACAAACATTGCTAGGTTATTCTACTGCCAGAGATAGAGGAACTGATTCAGAGGTGGATGCCGCTATATCTGCTTTTGCCTCTGTTGCTGGAGTCATGGCTGAGATAATGTGCAAATACTATGCAAATACAGTAACTATTTTCCATGCTTCCCTGGTGTACAAGCATGCATCTGAATGAGCAAGCACTGAGCCGCTCACTTTCAGCATCCTTGCACACTGTAACAGCGCCTGTGATTCTTGGCACACCACCAACGGTGCAAACATTGCATGCTCCATCCACGCCTGCACCACCCGAATGGCAGGGGCAGTTTCTCTATTGCGATGGCAATATCCTACTTTTCTGAATCAGCCCTATAATGTGGATACATGTTAAATAAATATTCCTTTATGATAGAAGTGGTCTGGCTGCCTCTTTAGTAATTACAGTACCACCTACTAGGGCCTACAGCATTGCCTATTTAGTTCAAGTGGAATGGAGGGAGCAGAGAGCATCCTCACATGGGTTTAAATTATACCCCTGCCCCATTTACTGTGCCAGAAAGAAAAGAATGATCACTTAGGGGAGGTGAATGGGCAGTTATTCCTTTTTCTTTCTGCCCCTCTGATCAGGAGCGTATCTCTCCCCGCTGGCCAACAGCAGTCTGGCGTGGCTGTCCGGCAACCGCAGCATCAGTAGACTCTGGGCACTAGTCTATGCCCAGAGTCTACTGCACATGCTCAGGCCACAGGGATTTCCCCGGCGATTTCCTCACTGCGCTGCCCCAAACACTGGAAAACACTGGGCATTTTCCGGAGTTTTGTGTAGGGCTGAGACTCTCAATGCTGGACCTCGGAGAGGTAAGTATTAGATAATATGAGTGTAGGGTGTACAGTGCGGGCCCCCCCCAGACCCAGGGGCCTGTGTGCACCGCACACAGTGCACCTATTATAGATATGCCCCTGCCTCTGATGGCTCATCACACCTCTTAAGTTTTGTGCCACCCCCCTTCAGTGGGCCCCTACCAATGCATTCCCCCTGTGGGCCCTTTCTGCCCCAGTCCGACACTGAAATTAAATAACCTGAAATTCACTAATATACAGCAAATTGGGAAAATAAAACAAGTGTGAGTGCTATTGGTTAAAATCAATGCCCATGGTGCAACTTAATACTGCAAATACACTAATGATAAACATGTAGTAAGTTAAATTACGCATTTCAAATGTAATGTCATTCTGTAGACACACAACAGGATCCTTGAAAAGCACTGGCATAAAGAAATGGCATCGCTTCTGAAACAAGTAACATGATAATCTCATACTATAGAGCAGGGGTTCCCAAACTTCCCCATTTCAGTCCACGTTTTAAGACTATCCATGTTTGGGCACAGGAGACTTAATTAGTACTGTTGCTCAGTCAATTTGATTTAACCATGACTCAAGCACGGATATCCTTAAACTGGGACTGTAATGGTTGAGTTTGGGAACCTCTGCTGTAGAGAATGCGAGCTCACAATATTTATGAAATGTCTGAGTCCTATGAAAGCCACGTAAAGTCTCCTAATGAAATGACAGGAGACTATTTTATTCCAATTAATACCGTACATATATCACCAGAGCAAGATAAACATTTCCGAAGTGTCCATGCATAGATAATTCACAGTTACAGTATGAAAGAATCTCATTATAATTTATATATTTTTTGGGTTTACATTTGTTATTCTGTTGTTGTCCTTAGTATAATACTACCAGAAAAGGTAACAGTGTTACCCTCTATGCCCGTGCTGAAATACTGTACAAAGAATGCATTTATGCACAAATGAGGGAGAAGATAAACCAAATACATAACCATTCTATAAGTACAAACCAAAAGCCCCCTCAAGAGCTTTCTTAGAATCACGAGTAACACACAATACAGAATGCAGGGTGCTATAATTGGACTGTACATGGTGCAATATCCTAAGTCTTATTATTATTATTATTATTATTATTATTAATAATAATAATAATAATAATAATAATAATAATTAATTTTATTTATATAGCGCTTTTCTCCTAAAGGACTCAAAGTGCTTTACATTTACAGTACAAAATAAGCTTAAACAAGGGATATTAGTGAAATGCTTGGGTAAATAAGTGAGTCTTGAGTCTATTTTTGAAGGATTCTAGAGTGGAGACCTCTCGAACTGTGCGGGGAAGCGAGTTCCAAAAGGTTGGAGCCACAAAACTGAAAGCTCGACCCCAAGACGAATTCCGGGAGATTCTAGGTACTGTTAATAGTCCTTCATCAATGGATCGCAGTAATCGAGAGGGATGGTAAGGAATCAGAAGCTGCTTCAGGTACCATGGGCCATGGTCATGTAGGGCTTTGTAATTAGTAAGCTGATCTTTAAAACAATTTGCCATCTGACAGGCAACCAGTGAAGGGAGTAGAGAATGGGTGTTATGTGGCTGGAACGTTGCTGGTTGGTTAATAGCCTGACAGCTGCGTTTTGTACCATCTGCAAACAGTGCAATTCTTTTTCTGGGAGACCGAGGTAGAGGGTATTGCAGTAGTCTAGGCGTGATGATATAAATGCATGTATGACTTTAGGCAGATCTTCTGAGGGAATTAAGTGCTTGATTCTGGCTATGTTCCTCAGATGAAAGAATGAGGATTTGATTGTGGCTGATACCTGATGTTTAAGTGTGAAGCCACTATCTAGGACAACACCAAGATTCCGCACATGTTCAGTGTTTTGTAATTCCGAACCCCCAAGCGTATGTCCTGTTGGTTGGCTATGCTGTAGCTCTGTCCTTTGACTGACCATAAGGACCTCTGTTTTATCAGGGTTCAACTGGCACTCATCCACTCCTGAAACTCAGCTAGGGAGCCATTTAGGGTTGTTATGGGTCCTTTGTACCTGGAGCAAAGGACAGGTACAGTTGTGTATCATCTGCATAGCAGTGGTATATCAGGCCATGATGTCTGATTATTTCACCCAATGGTAGCATGTATACTGCAGAAAGCATGGGAGATAGTGTAGAACCCTCTGGGACACCGCATGGAAGTGGCATTGGTGATGAAGAGTTTACTCCAGAAGAAACTCTTTGTGACCTGCCAGTGAGAAATGATTTGAATCAGCTAAGGACTGACCCATCCAGTCCACAGAAATTTTTCAGGCTCTCAGTTAGAAACCCATGGTCCACAGTATCAAATGTTGCTGAGAGATCCAGAAGGATTAAGATTGAACAATCACCTCTGTCTCTTGCCATCAGAAGTTCATTAAGCACACATAGCAGGTCTATTTCAGTGCTATGTCTTCTCCTGAATCCTGACTGGAATGGATCATAAATATCATGGGTAGACAGGTGTGTTTCCAGTTGCATTGCCACCACTTTCTCAATGACCTTTCCTAGAAAAGGAAGGTTTGATACTGGTCTATAGTTGGTCATGCAGTTGGGGTCTAAATTAGGTTTTTTAAGAAGTTGTCTAACAATTGCTTCCTTTAGTGTTTCTGGAAAAATGGCTTTTGCAAAGAGCATTGAGCTATTTATGCAATTAAAGGTCCAATAATGTCTATACACCCTATGAGAAGCTTGGTTGAGGCATGGTCCAGATCACAGGTGGTGGGTTGCAACATTCTGATAATTTTAACAATGTCTTTTACATCCATTATGTCAAAGCTGTTCCAGGGAGACAGGTGGCTTACCTTGGCAGGCTTGGTAGTTTGGCACTCCTTTGATGGCACTGTGGGGATTCCAGCCCAGATGGAGGACACTTTATCTGCAAAGAATTTTGCAAACTCATTGCATCTTGACTGGGAGAGGGATTCATCATGCTGCAGGCATGCTGGTTTGCAAAGCATCTCCACTGTACGAAAAAGCTGAGCTGGCCTATTGTTTGCTGCCTTGATCTCATTTGAAAGGTACTGTTTTCTTACGGGTGATTGTTGATTCATATTCATCGTATGAGGGGTCGTATACGCACAGGGGCGATAATATCCATTGCAGCTGTCACATCCCTAGTAATGGACAAGGGAACAAGGATCTTCACAGGCTCCCATTACTGCAGAAAGATCCAGGTTTGCTGCAAGAGCCTGGGGAGTCATGCCCCTCCTTGGATGATACCTTGTCAACTCCATGGGTAAAGTTCTATTTTGAGGGGTTGCAACTGAGGAGTGTATTGAGTGGTGCTCTGACCACGTGACTGGGTTTATATTTAGGTCAGGGACATCTAATCCAATCTGGAAGACAAGATCAAGCGTGTGACCACTTAAATGAGTAGCTGAAGGAATGACTTGTGTGAGGCCCAGAACATTCATTATGTAAAGAAGATCGTGGCCAAGGTGTGAGAGCTCATCATCAACCCATGCATTGAAATCCCCAAGGATCAGCCATCTTTGATGCTCCAGAACTAGTCCAGCAACAATATCTGCAAATTCTTGAAGAAATATCTTTCCATTGCCAGGGGGACAGTAAATGAGAAGTACTCTGAATCGTAATTCTGTAGAACTCCGAGCAGTGATGCACTCAAATGAGTGAGTATTTTCCATTGGGTGGACCCTAAGTTTAAGTGATTTTTTAAAGCAGATAGCCACTCCCCCTCCCCTGCTGTTAAGTCTTGGGTTGTGAATGACAGAATAATTTGTTAGAACTGCAGCTTCCAAGATAGGTGCTGCATTTTTGTCTAGCCAAGTCTCTGTAATACAGGCAAGATCTGCAGATTCAGTAAGGTCAGCAATTGTGGCAGTCTTGTTTCTTATAGATTTGGCATTACAAAGGACAGACCTGATTGGGCATACCAGAGGGTCTGTTGTTTTCTTTATATTGAGTGTAGGGGTTCTGGGGATGTCAGTCACAGAGTGAGAGTTTAATGATCTGTTCTTCCAAGCACAGGGCGGTTTGAAGTCTTATGAAAACTTATACCATCTATGAACACTGGATAGAGCAGAGGTTCCCAACTGCGGTCCTCAAGGCTCCCCAACAGTTCAGGTTTTAGAGATATCCATGGTTGAGCACAGGTGGTTAAATCAAATTGACTGAGGTACTATTTAAGTCACCAGTGCTCAACCACGGATATCTCTAAAACCTGGACTGTTGGGAAGCCTTGAGGACCTGGTTTTGGAGCCTCAGGGATAGAGAAATACTGTATCTGCTAGTAGTGCCAATCAGTGGCAGCTCCAGATGTGGGGCAGCAGCACAGTCTAAAATTCAAATAGGGGAGCTACACCAACTGCCACTCCAAACGCTGACAAACATTGCTGGCAGGGGCTCACTGGCAGTTGGTGTGTCTCCCCTATTTGAATCTGGTGTGCTGCAGCCCCTACCTCTGGAGCTTCCACTGGTGCCAATTATATCCATGCCCAGGGTTTTACCTACTCATGCTACTGCCATGCTCATCTCTCCACTCTTGTAGCAGTTTATATTCAATGAACTAAACCTATTTTTTCCAAGGGACCTACTACTAAAAGTACTGAGGTATGGACATAGATAGTATTGCTGAATAAACACAAACCAGGACCCTCAGATGATTATGTATCTACTAGCTAATGATACTTGATAAAGATATGAGATGATTAAGGGCATAGCCTTCTTTTCAAATTTACTCTATCAAGTAAAAGTGTTTGATATATGCAAATAAAACATTCAAATGTTGACCATAAATAAATTTACAAAAATAATATGGTTTATTAAAATGTCTGTAATTATATACCCAATGATCCACAGGTCCGGTGCAAAACTCGCAACTACATATGTAAGATTGCTCACTTACCGGCCTGCAGAATTATGGCAGCCAGGATAACTGCTACAGCTACAGCTACTTTCATGATTGGTCTCCTGCTCATAGTATCCAACGCCAGCAAAACAGGTCTCCCTATGTCTCGCTCACATCCACCGCTGCCAAGCCGAAAACTGACAGAGCTGTGAAATAGACCTTGTTATATCCAACTGATCTTTGTCACAAATACTCAATAACGTGCGTAGGTTTTCACAGTCATAAAGGATGGTGATTGGCAAACTCCAGGATCATTGTGTCATAACTTATTAATGAAATATCCAAGGCTAAGGGAATGGCTCGAATATTCCTGATTAGGCAGCTACTGAGGTCCCACAGGGCATCATACAGTACTTTGCAAATCATTAACAGGAAAAGTAGCAAATATAACCTTGCTGGCTAACAAACCCATAATCAATTATGCGAAGACATAAGGTGTGAAGTTTAGTGAATCTTCATTACATACTGAAGACGTAGGAGTTAAACAGTTCTGATGGCGGGGGCACTGTGCATGACCTGTTCTGTACAGAATGGGTCCTGCATTGCCTCACGCAGCGTGAGGTTTGGGGGTGGGGATAGGGCGGCGCTGCCTGCGGTTCCAGAAAACGGGGAAGGGGTGTCGGCCCCGTATTCTGGGAATGCTGAGGCCAATGTCTGCAAGGGAGATTTGCTGGCCTTGCAAGAAGGAGGTGGCCATTCTGGGTAAGCTTAGGCTCACTCAGATGGCCAATGATCATGGTCTTGATCCGTTCCTGCATCTACGAACGCAGGCTTCAGATCTGAGATGCTGGCAGGAGGTTTTTTTCTCCTTCAGACGTCATATTTTAGAATTGCATTGCTGCTGCGTCCAGTCCAAATCAGAGTTGCTGTGCAAAAGCGTCCAACCCTGCACAAGGCCCTTAAGAAGTTACTAAAAGCATCTAAACAGTTCCCACCACAGTAGTTATAACTATGGCTAGAGGTATACTGCCTAACCTAATGGTGTTCCCATCGCAGCATGGTATTCTGAACGATCTGAGTGGGTCACTGTTGGCTGGCATTTTTCCTCCTTTAGTGGCAGTAGTCTCCACCTTGCATTGTTTCTCCTCATTTGAACCACCAGATACTGCAGAAATATTCCATTAGCCAATGGCTGCTTTAGGTTGGTGACTGATCATGCCAACGCAAACTTTACCTGGGTGTGAACACCCTGTTATCATCCAGTTCCCACCCTTAAGGCACAACTGTGACTGAGTTACAATAAAACTCTGCATTGGCTCCATAGCATGCTCAGTGTGACAACACGTAAGATACATTCGCCAAACCGGCTCAGGGCCTATGTATCAATCTTTCCCCAGATTGTCAGCTCATTCAGGCAGGGCCCTTTTTACCTAAAGGGGGAGATGTACCAAGCCTTGGAGAGTGATAAAGTGAAGAGAATTAAAAGTATCAGCCAATCAGCTCCTACCTGTCACTTTTCAGGCTGTCTGAAAAATGACAGTTAGGAGCTTATTGGTGGGTAGTTTATTACTCTCCACTTTACCACTCAACTTAGTACATATACCCCTATGTCTTATGCAAATTAAGGCACTTCAGTTGTATCATGATCATCTCAATTTACAGCACAGCGCAATCCAAAATTCAAATAGGGGAGCCACATCGTACATCCCCGGCCGGGACTCACTGGCAGTTGGTGTGGCTCCCCTATTTGAATTTTGGACTGTTCTGCAGCCCCGGCTCTGGAGCCTTCACTGATCAGGGCTGTGAGCTGGTATTAAAACTAAACGGCAAGTGCTGCCCGTTGTTTCAACTACTGGTGACACATCGCTGAACCAGTGGCTCATCTAACCTACTGGGGTTTATATGCACAGTAATTGGAGATCCAAATGTCAAGCTGGGTAAACACTAGACAATGGGCCTGATTCAGAGCCGGATGCTATTTGCGAACGGTCGTTCTGAAAAAGGGGCCGGCTATTTAAATTGAGCACTCGCTCTTTGCGGTCTGTTGATGTCTCTATGTCTGAGCGAGCAAACAAAAAATGCGCTCGATTTTTGGTAAAGATGCCCCCTGGCCGCTCGCATCATACGTCATCTCCGCTATTTATTAGATTAATCGAGTACATCGAAAGGCGTCTGAACTGCTTGCAGTGCTTGTGGTTGGATTTTTCTACCGCAATCATGCGAACAGTTCAGGCTAAGAGACAACCAAGTGACGTGGCTGATGACGCTGCTTTGTTAATTATGCACACCCTTAAAACGCCCGTTTTGACCGTTTGGCAGGCCCGCGTTCAGATCTCCACTCCCCGTTTTCAAGCACCTTCCCCTGTTACCACCCACAAACGCCTCATCCTGTCACTCAAATTAGCAGGCACTCGCTATTTTGCGAGCGCACAATTTCCGACCGCAATGACTGGTTGGCGCATGCGCATTACGACCCATACGCATGCGCAGATGGGCGAACATCGCTCGAAGCGAACGAGCGGCCGCTTACGAGCGGCTCTGAATCAGGCCCTATGTGTGTACCCAGCGATGTCGGATACGGTGGATCCTGAGGGGGTGCCAGCATCGGTATACACACTTGCTGATGCCAGCAACAACGAATGACGGCAGGATGATGCCATCGTTTATGATATCGCCAGATTGGACTGCATCTACAGATGTACTGGGGATATCATTAACAACCCGTGGGAGCACGCATCGTTCATCGGTAAGTGTATAACATACTGGCCGATTTGAACGATATATATCATTGAAAGATATCTTTATCGTTCATATTGTTCAAATTAATCGTCCAGTGTGTACGGGGATTAAGGTTTAATTAAGGTCTCTAGTTTCCGTCTCTTAATTACAGTATTTAGATTACAGCCGCTAATGCTGGATAGAAATGGAAAGGTGCAATTATATTAATCCATTAGATGATCTATATACTGTAGACTGTGTATGCTGCACACAGCTTCATAACTGTGGAATATAAACTGTTCAATGCCAGGCTGCAATAATTTTAATTCAGGGCCTGATTCAGAGCCGGACGCTTTTTCAGAGCGCTCGCTCTGAATCAGTGCCTTCCTTCTCTATTTTAGAGCGGCCTCCTGGCCGCTCGCATAGCTATGGCTAACCGTGACCTTCGGGCTTGCGATGATACCCTTGTGGTAGGTATCAGAGCCCAAAGCACTCCCACTGACCCCGGCCCCAGATGGTAGGCATTCCTATGGGAACGCCTCCGTCTGGCCAGCCACGCCTCCGACACACGACCACCAAAGGGGGCGTGCTGTCACTCACCATTGACAGCACGCCCCCTTTGGTGCGAAAGCCATAGCGACGGCTTGCGCATGCGCACGACGGAGCCGGCTCCCTCGTGCGCATCCGCACTGCCCCAACATCGACCCGCGGGTCTGAATCAGGCCCTCAGGTCTAATCAAGTTTCTGCAAGTGTGATTTGTATGATAAATCTTCCTAAAATTGCTCAATTTGGCAGTGTCTGATACGAACAGTTGTATGACACATTGTTTCATTTGCAGTCTGATTTAAGAAACTGTTGCAACAGAGTTATGCTTTTTTTAAATATATTCTGCGGTTTTATCTGCATTAAATAGATGTTTATTTTATTTGGAACCTTGTGTCTTTTATTAGACCCTTAAGTGCTGCTTTTTCTTGTTTTTATATGGAAGGCGAAGAAAGAACAAAATCAATCTTGTGTCACTCTGTTCATTTCCACCTAAAATACTGCTCATTGGGGGTAATTCAACGCAAATTGAATAGCACCGGGAGCGGGCTCCCGGAGCTATTCAATTCAGTGCGCTGTGTGGTCGGAGAATGCCAGTTCTCGTGCCTTAACAAGGGTGTTAAGGCGCGGTAACCGGCATTCTCTGACCAAAGTGCCGGGCGCACGGCTGTTAGCGCCGCGCTATGCAGAAAAACTGCGCACCCGGCACTTTTGTTGGATTTCTCCTCGCATCCACAGGGGGGTGCAAGAAGAAATCCATAGCCCGCCCAAACAGTGCAGTGTATTTAATAGCTTCGGGAGCGTTGAAGTGAATTGTCCCAATTGTAAACTAATTTGTAGCTTATATGATCTTTGAGCGTAAGATAACATCGGAACTGTCACAGTGTCACGTTAGAGTGTTTGAAACATTTTATTACAGTGGCCAAAGTGCACTAGGAAGATAAAGGAAAGTACAAGCTGGGAGAAAAAGATAAAGCAAAACGTTTGTACGTCTGACCTATGCATGTCCACGCTGCATACACCACCAAATACACATACAGTATGCGTCATGTGGGCCTGATTCCGCAAGGATCGCTATTCTGCTATTCTGCTAGAATGCACGCACCGCAGTTGCTATTATTAGTGGTGAAATGCAAATGTTTGCAATCGCATTGTGATCACAGCTTACAATAAGAACACCCACTTCCCCTTGCTCACATCTGTATGCTTGGGCAACATAGTGAAATATTCAGTAATATCGAGTAACATCGGACCCATACGCACAGGTAAGGCCGCTCAGACCACACACAGGAATTGCTAACTTCAGGTCATGCTATGAGGCCTCAGGCTGCGTATGGTAATGCAGCTGATAATTTATGCACGGCCCTGCAAGGCCATCCCAATGCACTGACACGACTGCGTTCGCCCGACCACCCCCCTGTCGCCACCCACAGACGGCTGATCCTGTCAATGTGCTCTGGGTCTGCGTAGCCTCTGCAAATGCGTTTCCCATCGCAATTGCTACTTCACGCATGCCCGCTGCGATGCATACGCATGAGCAATGTGAATGAATCGACCGATTGCGTGCGCCTTTGCAACTGCGATCCTTGCCGAATCAGGCCCTGTGTACACAGAATATGGGATAGATTTACTAAACTTTCTAAAAAGGAAAAGTAGAGGTGTTCCCCATAGTAGCCAATCAGATACTAGCTATCATTTCTCTATTGCATTCTAGAAAATGATAGAATCTGATTGGTCGATATGGACAACAACACCACGTGTCTTCTTTAGAAGCTTTACTAAATATACCCGTATGCATCACCATACAGAGGCAGAATGAGTGGAGGGAACATGTCGTCCAGGTACACTCAGAGCAGGCTCTCTTGATTGTCACTGAGGTAGACCTGGACAAAGACACTGTCACTTTTGGGGTTTTCAGATCCGAGTCAGGACCCGTGCATTTAGCTGACGAGTCATGGAACAGTGTGGTTGAATCAGAGGTCTACTCATGGGGCCTCATGGGATCATGGAGATCTACTCCATGATCTACTCATTTCACAATCCTTCAATCTCCTTGCCATTACTGAATCCTGTCTCTCTCCTACAGGAGACTCTCCCTGAGTCACAATGCAGGCCTGCAAACAGGCAAGATGGTGGACTAGGCATCCCACTTTCTCCATAGTGCACTTTCCGAGTCATACACTGGAAACCTCCTTCCTTCTCTTGAAGTCCGCACTATCCATCCATCTATCGATCTCCTCTATTTTCTCTTGTTGTTGTCACTTATCGCTTATCAGGTTTAGCTTCCCAATTCTTTGACAACTTTGACTCATTTAGTTCCTCTTCTCTAATCTTCCTACGCCCATACCAGCTGATGTCAACATTCCCATTAGAAAAACCACTGTCTCTGCTCCCAATAAACTTCTTTCACTAACTTATTTCTCTGGTTTCATGGGGTGGGCTTCATCTTTCACCCACTGTGATGGATACACCCTTGATTTTATCGTCTTGTGCGTCCACTTCATCTCTCCAACATTGTTTTCCCACTTTCTGACCAAACCTTCTTTTCTCCACCTAACTTCATGCTCATCACCCTATTTCCAAATCCAGTGACACCTAAATGATCCCAACAAAATCCACATCTCATTTTCACTAAAACAGCTACTCTCCCATATGACTATGCAACAAAACACTCACTTCAGTACTAGATAATGTAGTTCCACTCAACATTGACAGCTCGCCCCCTTTGGTGCGAGACCCGGAGCGATGGATTGCCCGTCGCTTACCAGGTCGCTTACCAGGTCTCGCGCATGTACTGTACACGATGGAGCCGGCTCCGTCGTGCGCATGCGCTGTGGGCCACCATCAACTCGGTTGCGAGCGCTCTGCGCTTGCGACAGGGTCTGAATCAGGCCCAGAGTCCCCAGTTTGCATTATTTTGCCACATGGTGGCACTCACAAAACAGCCAAGAACGCTATTGTTATTAAGTGATATGGCCATTTTATTTTATGTTTTATAAGTGTGACTTTTTTAAATTAAATAATCAGTATTTTTTAAACAGTGTTGCATTATATTATATTTTTTCTTTTTCATGACCATATGGAATCATTTTCTGGTGGTGGTTGGAGAGGATAATATGAATACTATATAAAAGTGATTATACACCTTGGGGTAAATTTACTAAAGTGCAGGTTTAGTGGTGGAGATGTGGCCCATAGCAACCAATCAGATTATATCTATTATCTTCTAGAAGGTGCTAGATAAATGTTAAGTAGAATCTGATTAGTTGCTATGGGCAACATCTCCTCTTCTAAAAGCCCGTACTTTAGTAAATATACTCCCTTACCTAGATTAAAAGTATTCATTCTGTCCATCTGTTTTATGAGAATACTCTTTCTGAAAAACAACTAAAAAAAACTGGTGGTGGATCAA